>JXTC01000006.1:94080-117993 GCA_002914845.1 Trema orientale
TTAAATAACGATTGAATTCAAAGCCTTCCGTGTCTATGAGGTTTTTCCTTGTAGGCATGTGGCGGTTGCCATGCCCTTGGTCTTGGGGCGTGACATTAACACTGAAAAAAGGATCATGGAACATATAATTAAGAAAATAGCAGCGAGGTGTTGCAACTGATCATATGTCAATCATTAAACATAAAATCCATCATTGAAACAACATGAATGTATTGTGAGAATAAAGTTTTCATACTAACCCGTTTGGCCCCAGAAGGAAAGAAAGAACAAGATGAAAGTTGAGAAATAAAGAATAGGATGAATTTTTTTCATTTTCACCTCGAGCACATATAGTGCAGGAATCATAACTACGTGAATTATATATAGCATGCATTGGTTCACTTCATTATAATAACCATAAGGATTAGAGTAAATTAAATTAAATGTATCATATCCAATCAAAGATATGATATACTAACCCTACAAGGTTTCGATAAGATAAACAAAAACAAAATATGTTTTGTCACCTAAAACATTCATAAATCAAAACTATTTATATTCGTATATTTATGGGCTCTTAAGCTTCAGAAAGGTTATCTACTAAATAATATGATAGTTAGATTTTTATTTTTTTTTAAAAAAAAATCTTTTAGTTGACGCTTACATTTGATATACGGATTCAATCAAATGATAATGTGAAAAAATAAGTTTGCGACAATGGATAAAATGAGATATTTATTTTTTTTCATTTTTTTAATAATGTATAAGTTTTTCACGAAAATATTCTATACTTACTCTATTCAGACCTTTCTTAAAACTTTACTCTATTCAATATTTTTCCAAGTTTTAAGGAAATGATTCTATTACCACTTCTCTGTCTAACATTTTTACCCTTTTTTTTTTTTTTTTTTTTTTTTTTACATAATCTCCCTACCTTATTTTTAAAATAACATTTTGAATTAAAATTAAAGATTCCGTTATAATTTATTATAACCTAATTATTCCTAAAATAATCTTCAATTTAATTTTGGATTTTTCTCCCCACCCCATTCACCCGTCCCTCTTTCCTTTATTCTGTTCCATGAACAGCTCTCTTCTCCTAAAAGAATCCAGCAGTTCTTATCATTATATCATCATTCATTTTTCTCCTTTAGTTTTTTAAGAAACCAAACAAAAATGTCCGAAAACCCACCTACCGGAGTAGATTTATATGGCCAAGAATCGCTTGGTAAGTATCTTGAAAAACAACGGTTCTCTTTGATATCACTATTTGACTACTTGTGAGTACTAGCAATATTTGGCAGCCAATTCCACATGATCGAGCTACTTGAGTAGAAATTTTTCAAGCACTTCGCATTGTTTACTTTTATGTTCCTTTATTCTAAACCAAAGAGATTAAATGATTTATTTTTGCTGGTAGTACAATAAACGAAAATAAAATTTGTAGGTTATTAGAATTAAAATGACGTTTTTTAAAGAAAGAATTGAAATGATCTTAAATGACATATTGAAATTTGAAATATATTTCTTTACTATATGTAGCAATAGGTATAAGGAAAAAAAAAAGGTGTATGTAGGAAGAAGAAAAGGAGTCTCAAGAAGAGATGTGAGAAACAGAAAAAGGAGTGGAGGTGTGGGTGGGATGAGAAAAATTAATTGAATTTGGGCTAGTTTAAAAATAATAAGTTGCAATTTAAATTTTAATTTGAACTTTATTTATGTTTAAAAAAAAGATGTAGAGAAAGTAAACAAATAAGTGGCAATAGAGCCACTTTCATGGGTTTAAATTTCATTGTCCACGAGCTTGAATATCTTTAATCTAATTAAAACAATAACGATCAGATTTGGAAAAGTAAAAGCACAAAAGAGTAAAACTCACACAAAGATTTTTACATGATTCAACTAAGATCCTGATGTGCTTATGTTTTATTTTTTATTCACATACCTTTCTAGCTTAATTTCGTAGTGTATTAGTATTTTTCATAAGTATTAATTTTAATTTTTGGTTCTTTATTACGTTAAGCAGGTTACGGAGTATTTGTGCGAAAGAGAGATTACAGTGATACTTTTCTAAAAAGTTAGAGAAAGAAGAGAATAGGATGTGGACAGGACTAACTTGGGCCAAAATGATTTTTTGGTACATTTTTAAAAAAATAACATTTTTAAGAGTGTTAAAGATGCCTTGACTTATGATCAAGAACTTCTTGATTATGAAAAAGTCTTAAATAATGATTTTTTTCATGGCCAAGAAGCTTTTTATCTATAATCAAGAAATCTTTGATACCCCTAAAAATGTGAGTTAAAAAAAATGCGCAAAAAGTCATTTCCGCCTAAGTTAGTCCAATTCATGTCATTTTCTCTAGAAAGAAGATAAAAGAGTTTGCCCAAGATTAAAACATAGAGATAAGTAGCCAGCCCGATTGATTTTAACTTATGAGAAAATTAGGCCATCTACGGCAATTTTAGAAAAGATTTGCAAATATACGGTGGGCTCCCTTTTTCCAAGATCTGGTATGGCTTTTCTTGAAAAATACCATTTTTAAAAATACATTTTTCTAAATAGTAACTACTAACCAGTAATTAGTTTTTGAGTACTGGTAACTAGTAATCAAAGGTATTTATAAGGAGTATCCACTGTATTTTTGTAATAACCTTTTTTTTTTCGGGTAGTTTCTGTTTCGGCCCATAAACTAAAAGACCAAAAACCATAGTTTAAGAGGAACTGGAAATTAAAGTTTATGGGTGAAAATGGAGGCAATAACATAGAGTTTTGGGAGGTTAAAACTGACATATTTGAAAATCTAAGGGTGAATTCAGTATTGACAAGAAGGCAAGAAACGAGAGAAACAACATAGCATTATCTATTATCAATGAGGTTTAAAGACTGAACTGGCTAAGATTAAGATCAATATTTCCTAAGAGAGATTTCATGGCTGCTTGTCCTGTTTGTTCAATGGCACTAAAAAGGAACGACAAACAACTCACGTTAAACAATGTCATACGAAAGACAATCACATAACGGCGCGACATGTGTGAACACAAACGATAATAATCTCTAGAAACTACGTAAGAAAGACCGGAACTTCAATTAACGACATGTGTGACCGGACTTGAAAAACGATATCAGCATAAAACGACAATAAATTCCAAAAAAGAAACGTACCTAAAAAAAATAAAAATGAAAAAAAACGTAAGACACGACAACGACTGAAAAGTGAAGTCATGGGCATCAAAACAAAACAACCGAAAAATGACATAAACATAATAAAAGACGGCAAGTAATAAACGACATAAAACTAAGGACGACAAAATCACTGTGGCCATATTCCTCTGTAGTCTGTATATTTAATAAGTCTGGAACTGGACAAGCTCTCTTCAAACAAATATTTTATATCCTTATCTGTTTAGTTTTGGGAAAATGACACCCTATACAGTTTTTACAACATTATTTCCTAAAATACTGACACGTTTAAGTTAATTTTGTACGACTTTTATTATAAAAATGCCACTTTTTATTTTTCTATTGCCCTCTTGCTCGTATTCCCTCATTGTCTTCCTCTTGTGGTCTCTTGCTAAGATCTCAGAGAGGGGTCTCTTTCTTCCGGTCCGTCACCCACTGTCATCGGAAAATTTCTATCTAGTCTCACTCTCTTTCGGTCCGCCATCCACCATCATGGGAAACATCTCTCTCTTTGTAACCGCTAATCTTCTATCTTTGCCAATTTTGAGTTGAGTTTGTTCATGTCTTTTAAGTCGATGAAATGATGACAAGATTTCATCTAATTTTTAGGTTTATACATATATATAATATAGAGAACTCATAATCTAGTTTCTAATTATATATATCTCTTTGTAAAACCTCGTTCTGGAGCAATTAAATAAAAAATGTTTAACTTCATAATTAAATATGGAAATTTATAATTAGATGTGGAAAATAACAGAGAAAAAGGTGTGTTTTGTTCTAGTTTATATGGATGATTTTATATTTAATTTTTTTCTAGTATGGTTTTGATAAGGTGAAATATTAATTATTGATTGTAATTAGCATCAAACTTTCATTGTTTCCTATGATTTGGAAAACAAACCACAATAGTTTTTAGGAAACTTTCGTAGCTTTCTATGATTTATTTAGCTACAAGGCATTCTGTAAAAAAGAAACCATAATAGTTTCCAGGCAATCTTCTTGATTTCTTATGATTTACTTAGTTATAAGACATTCTACTAAAGGAAACCACAATGATTTCTAAGAAACAGCGAAGGTTTCCTATGATTTACTTAGCTACATGACATTATACAAAAATAAAACCACGATAGTTTTTAAGAAACCTTCGTGGTTCTTGTGATTTATTTAGCTACAGGGCATTCTGAAAAAAAAAATACAATAGTTTTCAGGAATGTTTGCGGTTTCCTATGATTTACTTACGTACATGACATTCCGTTAAAAGAAACCAAACTGGTTTCCAAGAAATATTTGTAGTTTCCTGTAATTTTCTTACTTACAGGATATTTTACTAATAGAAAACCAAATTGGTTTCCTGTAAACATTTGTGGTTTCTTGTAGAAAAAAAAAAGATAGCTTATTTACTAAAATACCACATCGTATTCTATCTCTCAAAGTATCTAGAAAAATATCCTAAAAAATTGTACAGAATTTTTATTATTTTTGAAAGATCATAAATTTGGTAATTTTTTTCAAAAAATTGGTATAAGTGTCCAAGACCCTTTAGCTTTTCCTTTTGTTTAACAAAGCTACATATTTTATTTAGTATGCAGGGTCATTTGATACTTTTAACAGTTCTTTTTTATTTTTTTTTTTTGTGCTCTTTGTAAACGTGACTGGTGCCAGAAGCTCAAGTCCACACTCCCCATTAATCATTGAATTGTATTACAAATTACTTATGATTGTTTTTACTCTTATTCCTTTAGGCTCTGTTTGGTAGGAGGGAAGAAGAGTAGGAATAATGGAGAGTGTAGGAAGGAAAGAGAATCTGAAGGAGGGAGATGAGAATAATAATTCCTTCAATTGTTTGGTAGAAATGATGTAGAGTAGGAAGGATGGAGAGTATTTATTTGTAAAATTATTATATTATCTATTTTATCTTTTTAAAATTAATTAACTTGATGGGTAAATTTATCAATTCATGTTTTTTCTTTTTAATTTCTCTAATCCTTCCAATTTGGGAGGATGAATTTTTGTAGATTTGGAGGGAGATAGTCTCCCTCCACTTCTCCTCTCCCTCCTTCTCTCCTTCCTACCAAACACAAGATTGGAACTCTCCCTTCATCCCTCTCCCTCCACCCTTCTCCATCCCTCCAAAAATCCCCTCTACCAAACATAGCCTTAGACATTTGGGCGGTGCTTTGGTGGTTCACTCATCCTACAAACGAAGAAAAAGACGAGAGACTTTAAGATTTTTCTTTTGTGGGGTAATTTATTCGCAATTCAACGTTTTGCTTTTCCTTTTTCCCTTTATCTTTTCTTTGGAGGTATAATATTAAAATCAAATAGGCATTGCTATTACCTTACCTCCCAAAAAACAAAAAAAATAAAAAATAAAAACTATTTCTAATTATATGATTATTTATTTATGCTTTTAAATTTTTTTACCCTTTATTTATGCCCTTTTTTTATTATCATATACATGTAAGAAACGTGCCAAAGGCACGTCCCCCAAACACATCCTATAAAAAAAATTAAGGAAAAAAAATAATAAAAAAATTAAAAAAATTAAAAAATTAAAAAAATACAAAATTAAGTTATAAAGAAATATAATAATAAAAAAATTTTAGTAAGATTTTGATTATACAGCGCTTTAATTGTAATGAGGTAAGTTTTTTTTTTAATTGAAATTTGATATATTAATGCTTATTTGTTCTTACCCATTAAAAAAAAAAAAATACAATGGCAACTTAACGTATGATTTTTTTTTTTAATTTGTATTTATATTTGCTGGAAATATTTTTTTTTGTTGTTTTTTTCTTTCTAAAACTACGTCCATATATATATATATATTCAATTTCTTAATTCTTATATTAATATTTTTCAAAATAATTGATACACTTACAGTACCATGATCTCCTCTTCATATTCTCTTTTCCTTGTGTTACTATAAGATCTTTTAAAGAATTAGTTATCAACAAATTTATATAACTTTGACGAGTTTTGGAACTACAATTAAGGTTGAGTATTAATTCATCATCCAAATTGTGAAGTAGGATTAATGTCATGAATTCTACTCAATGCATTCAAGTATATATATATATATATATATATATATATATATATATATATATAGGTTGCCAATCCAATAGCTATTTTTTTTTTTTTTAACCTATGTATAGGTTTTTTTTTTTAGCCTTTAGATTATCACCTAATGGTGATCCAACGGCTATAATGAGGTGTATAAAAAGACGTACATCATTAATGCTATTTCTCTCTCATACTTTTTATAATAAAAAAATGTGCATAAAAAATTTTCATTGGCCAAAATGATACCTATGTATAGATTTAAAAAAAAAAAATCTACTATATATGCACCAATCCAGTAGGGTTTTTTTTTTTTTTTTTTTTTTTACCTATACATAGATATCATTTTGGCCAATGAAAATTTATCATGCATATTTTTTTTATTACAAAAAGTAAGAGAGAGATAATATTAATGATGCACATCTTTTCATATACCTCATTATAACCGTTGGATCATCATCTAATGGTGATCTAACGGTCTTAAAAAAAAAACCTACTTATAGGTTAAAAAAAATACTTATTGGATTGATAACCTCTATATATATATATATATTTTTTTTCTTCATAACTTTCCTAGCAATAATTACAATAGACAAATGAACAAAGCAGAAGAAAAATGGTGCGGATTATGCTATTAACTTTCTTTTCTTCTCATTATATTTTTAAGCAGTAAAAAAAAAAAAAAACAGCTCATAGTAATTCTTTTTGACGGTGTTCACCAACTATAGAATTAATACACCTCAAAATCTTGAAGAAGACAATAAAAAAATGGAAAAGTAGACAAATAAGATGGGTATTTCTAAAAACTAATAAATGGTAAAGCATTAGGAGGATGGGAAAAGAAATGTCTTCAACAATATTTTCAAATAGGCAATTTCGCAGTTAATAAAAATCCAAAATGTGTGAAAAGAAATATAAAATGTTAATTCAAAAAAAAAAAAAAAACGTAGGGAAAGAAAAAAGAGAGTGATAATAGAGCCACCTAAAACTTAATTATAAGGTCATAAAATTTTACTTCCATAACTCCAGTTATTACAGAAATAATATTGCTAAAACGAAAATTACAAACTAAATAGAATTAATTGCAGAATTAATTGTGAACTTGACTTTCATTCCAAAGGAGTGTCCTTGATTCGCTTTTAATTTTTTTTTTTTAAAAATGAGGTTTAACTAATGACCACCACTTACTATAAATTTAAAGGAATATATCATATACACACACATACTACCAAGGCTTGAACTCCTGACTCCATAAACTCACACACACATCCCTAAAGTCTTGGACCAACTGAGCTAGCCTTAGTTGGCTGATTTGCTTTTAATTAAATATTCACAACATAGCTTTCAATATATATATATATATATATATGGATACCAATCTAGCAGGGATTTTTTTTAACCTATACATAAGTATCGTTTTGGCCAATTAAAATTTATGTTGCATATTTTTTAATAGTAAAAAGTAAGAGAGAAATAACATTAATAATGCACGTCTTTTCATGCATATTATTACAGCTGTTGGATCACTGTTAGATGATGATCCAACAGCTAAAAAAAATAATACTTACACATAAGTTAAAAAAAAAAGATAACTACAAAAAAATACTCTGAAGTTTGGGTCTTCTGCAATTTAAACCCTGAAGTTTGGACTCTGCAAAATAATACCCTGAGATAAAGAATTTCTGAAAGTTAATACTCCTAGTTGACTTTTTGAATAATTTTAACTTTTAAAATACAATAATATCCTCAAAATTAAGAAGAATAATAAGGATTAATCCAGTTTTAACGGATGATATTACTATTTTTTGGTTATTAAAATTGGTCAAAAAATCTGTCCAGGGTATTAATTTTCAGAAATTCTTAATCTCAGGGTATTATTTTGTAGAATCCAAACTTTAGGGTTTAAATTACAAAACATTCAAACTTGAAGGTATTTTTTTGCAGCTCACAAAAAAAAAAAAAAAACCTAGGATTTGCAACCTATATATATATATAGGTTATATATACATATATTAACAGCTATCATAAACAAAACGCCAGGCTATTACGGCCAGATACGGATCTCTAAACCGTAGCATACAATAAAACGGTCAGATACGGACCTCTAAAGCTCAGTCTACAATAATACATTAACCTTCAAACGCTTGAACTAATTAAGAATAAAAAAAATAAAAAATGCAATCGAACTATACATGTAGTGTTAGAATAGTATTCAAAATTATTCGATATTTTGGTACTTCTCTGCCCCAACTTTTTTTTTTTCTTTTTCAGAGAAATACTTTTCTGCCTCTTAATTTATGGCAAATCAGCGTATCAACCATGCATCAAGTACTCCAGATAAGAACCTTATACTAACTAATATATTCCTTCATAAACTCCAATATAGATTTCAACAATTTTTTTCAATGTAATCAAACATAATCCTACATTATTAAGAACAACAGATCCTTCCCATTATAAATATGGGAATGGCAATATATTGGCGAAATCAAACCCATTATCTCTTAAACCTCTCCTTCCACCAAATCAAGCTAACTTATTCCTCACAATCTTCCCAAAACCCTCAACCATGAAATCTGGGTCGATTCCGATAAGTAGTAGTGCCTCGACCCGACGCCGAGGCCTCCTAATCTGCTGCGGCGTGACGGCGCTAATCTTGATCGTCGCTGCCTCCATCATCGTGACCTTGGCCTTCACTGTATTCAAGCCAAAAGAACCCGAAATCACGGCTCGTCCCGCCGGACTCGAAAACATCGAATACTCCTTATCTCCCAATGTTACAGTGAACGTTACGGTAGATATGATCATCACAATCGATAATGGGAAAAACTACGGAAGCTTTAAGTTCAAGAACACGACGGCCTACGTTAACTACCGTGGAGACGTTGTAGCTCAAGTTCCGATAAAGCACAGCCTCGTCCCTGCACGTGGCAAGCTCAACATCACTTCTCCGGCGGATTTTATGCTCAGCAAGGTGATATCGAATCCGAGTTTTTCGGAAGACTTCCTTTCTGGGAGCTTGAATTTGACGTCGATGGCTACTTTGCATGGGAAAGTGGGCTTGTTTAAGGTTGTGAAGATGCAAGCTACGGCTTTTAGCACTTGTGATATCTCGGTTTTTGTTATTGATAGGGAGGTCCAGTCTAAGTGCGAGTCCAAACTCAAGTTGTAGCTTATTTAGGCCATGCTTGGACTAAGTAAGTGCAATCCTCTTGTTTCTATTTTATTTTTTTTCATACAGGCTAGGTGATGTTCGAAGTACTATTTTTTAGTTTTAAGTTTTTGTCTATGTATAATATTTAGATTTCATATTGCGGGTAAAATTAAAATTAAAAAATAAAAAAAGTTTTGGTATTATATTATGATTGTACTTTTGATATGCTAAGAACCCAGAACTTCATTTTACACGAAGTAATTGAGAAAAATATATATTGTCATGGAGTAACTACTAATGGTGTTGGCAATTTGTTACTAGTGGAAGATGGAATGAGACCTCCAATGGGATCTATTGTATTTATTATAATCTCTCAGTTTAAAAAATGACATCTATGTGGTGCAGACATCTTGAGGCGCTCATAGCTTTTTTCTTTTCTTTCTTTCTTTTTTTTTTTTTTTTGCTCTTTTACGAAACAGAGTAATACTTCTTTAATTTGTCGATGAAATAGTCGGATTTTTCCGAATAATGACAGTTGTAGAACTAATAATTTAGTAATTTTATACCCACAGTGCAGAAAACAACATTGTCAGTCATTATCAGGTGATTTTTCTTTTCTTTTTCAGTTTTGGGCAATTATTTTATTTTTATTTTTTTACCAGAAAGAAAAAAATGAAACGTAGGGAAGAACCCTTTCTGAAATTCTGGTATCATTTTCAATTTTTAATATTTGATTCTCCCTAAAAAAAAAAAAGTAAATATATTTTCGTCTTTTTCTCTTTAGTACGTGGAATGCTTTTTGACTGATCCAGATAGCTACGCGTCTTTATTCCACCCAGAGTCTCCGGTGGCCGGTTTATTTATGATGATAGATAGTCTCTTTTGTGCTCATCTTGACCGCTACTCTTTTTTTCTTCCTTTGAAAATTCTAAACCAAATTATTGAACAAATATATCAAATGGTAGATAAATACATCAGAGCTTCTTCATAACAACCAAACAGTCGACCATAACAGAATGGAGGGTCCTTTGTTTTTCCAACTCCTCATCATTGCTCTCTCAACATTGATACGTTTTCGGTTCTCTTACTCTTCTGATACCCAAGAATTCATTCAGTGCAGCCGTCCGTACAAGTGTGGCACCTTAAGAAACCTCTCCTTCCCTTTCTGGGGAAACGACAGGCCCGAATTCTGCGGTCACCAGAGTTTCGAACTTGATTGCCGCTACAAACAATACCCGGTGATCGAAATCAACGGCTTAGAGTATCGTTTACTGGACAATACTCCATTGGACAAGATGACCATTGCAAGATTAGACCTCTGGGATAATCCTTGTTCTCCGAAATTTCTCAATACCACTTTGGACCACGATCTCTTTCGGTATCCAGAAACAAGTGGTCGAAGCTCGGAAACGATATCGATCCAGAACCTCAACTTAATCTACGGCTGCCCGCGGCCACTGCCGGAATTCAACTCTTTGCCCAACAACTTTAGTTGAGAAGATGGCGGTGGCAGCGGGGATGGTGATGTTGTCTACTACGCGGACGATTATTTGATGAGGATTTTGCGACCTGAGCTCGGGATGTGCCGCGGAGTAGTCCGAGTTCCGGTTTTCAAGACTGCTCTAGAGAACACCATGGGAGGAAAAGTGGAGTTGAAGGAAGCTCTGAATCAAGGGTTTGAGGTGGAGTACTACTACTATTCGTCACGGCTGTGGGGTTGTAGAAGCTGTGAAGAGTCAGGTGGGAGTTGCGGATTTAACACCACCACTCAAAAGTTTCTCTGCTTTTGTAGGGACCATCAAGAAGGTGGTGTTTGTTTCACTAATAATCAAGGTACACGTACGAGCTCAGTTTTCTTTTTCTTCAAAAAATAACTACAGAATTAGTTTTCTTCTCATGAGTGGTACTAGGCAAAGAAATATGGCTTGACAATTTGATTGTTATAGCAAAAATTTCCATAGCTTCATGCCAGAAGCAAAAAGAGAGATTGGGATATTATACCCTTTGAGTGTACTTTAATAAAAATTTTAGTTTTTACTCCTTTTTCGTAGATGACCTCTTTAAGTTGATTATAATTTATTATGTTAAGTGTTGTCTAGTTGTAACCAAGTCTTAAAAAGTTCATTTACTGAAAAAATTTAGAAAATAAGTGGTTTCTAACCATTCCAAGAAGTAATATTTTGCGAATACCCTGTGTACAACTAAATATACATCATAAAGAGGTTTCGAAAGAAACATCTTTTGTTGTTCCCTGGTTTTGTTGCCCTTATAACAGATATTATATTCTTTTTGCAGATCGTCACAGGAAGTTGACAATAGGTATGGCACTTCTCAAATTATAGCATTTTGACTTTTGAAAGGTTTGTTTTGATTATGCTTTGTTATCGGTTGTCTAATTGCACATCAGAATCATCGAGTTTCGGGGAATGGAGATTTCAAATAAGAATATTAATTCTAATTTGCGGATAAACTCCAACACCATTGTTAATCTAACGATAATAATGCTTTTACTATCTAATGCACAACATTAGAATATATGTTACTCTTAGAAATGGTATACGTACGATGTTTTCACCAATGCATAAATCAATTTCTGACAATTGATTTTACAGGTGTCGTGAGTGCGGGAATTGTGATATTGTTGTCCTTTGTCACGGTTTTCTGTTTTAGAACTAAGATATTTGCATTGTGGACAAAGATGAGAAAGAATGATCAAGATCTTGAAGCTCGTATTACAACTTACCAACATCTAACTGTAAAAAGATACAGATTCTCAGATGTCAAGAAGATCACCAAATCATTCAAGTATAAACTCGGTCAAGGAGGTTATGGTGGTGTTTACAAAGGAAAGCTGTTTGATGGTCGTATTGTTGCTGTCAAAGTCCTGAATGCATCAAAAGGGAATGGGGAAGAATTCATTAATGAGGTTGCTAGCATAAGTAGAACTTCTCATGTAAATATTGTTAGCCTTCTCGGATTTTGCTTAGAAGGTCGAAAAAGAGCTCTCATTTATGAGTTCATGGCCAATGGTTCACTTGAAAAATTCATACACAACGAAGATCCTTTGAAGAACACTCCACATTTGGAATGGAGTAAACTGCTTCAGATCGCTGCTGGAATCGCAAGAGGACTTGAGTACTTGCACCGCGGTTGCAACACGAGAATTTTGCATTTAGACATAAAACCACATAACATCCTCTTGGATGAAGATCTTTGTCCGAAGATTTCTGACTTTGGGCTTGCTAAACTTTGCCTGAAGAAGGAGAGTATTGTATCCATGTTGGGTGCTAGAGGCACAATTGGTTACATAGCTCCAGAGGTGTTCAGTAGAAATTTTGGGGGAGTTTCTTACAAGTCCGATGTCTATAGTTACGGAATGATGATTTTAGAAATGGTTATGGGAGGAAGAAAGGACACTAGAGTTGGGGTTAGCCAAACGAGTGAGATATATTTTCCAGACGCGATATATCAACGCCTCGAAGAGGACAACAATTTGAGACTGCGTGGTGTTATTACAACTAGCGAGGAAAATGAAATCGCAAGAAAAATGATTGTAGTGGGCTTGTGGTGCATCCAGACGAATCCACCAGATAGGCCATCCATGAGTAGAGTGATTGAAATGTTGGAAGGAAGTTTGGAAGCCTTGCGTACTCCACCAAAGCCTTTCATCTTTGCTCCAAGATCTTTGGAAACTTTGCATGCTGTATCAACAGGGAAATCTTCCACCATCTCAGTATCAAATCTTTAGCTTTTATGCGGTGCGATAAGATTCGTGCTAGTGATGAATTGGGAAGATCAATTAGTTTCATGATTTATATAAATATTCCTTCTTGACAGAGCTCTCCAATTGTCTTGTTCCTGTGAGAGGTAAGCCAGAACAATATAATACCTAATACAAACCGCCAGTTGATAATTTGATCTCATTACTTTGATGCTATATTATTGTATTTGAATGGACAAGAGAATTTTTATAAGAACTCACACGTCCATATTTATTATCTCTGCATACATCATACTAAAATTTGTCAAAAGCGTAATTGTTGAAACAAACGTTCATTTGAATGAAAAAATTAAAATTGTTGAAATAAACACCCATTTGAATGGAAGTTGGATTGGAAATGGTGAGAATGTTTGAAACAAACTGAATCAGCTATATCCCTGATTTGTTTTAAAAACATATCGAGCAAGGAAGAAATTTAGGATTCCGGGGCAAGATGACAAGCAAAGAAAATTACATGGCAAGAAAGATGGTTTTTGTGGGTTTGTCATTTGTGGTGTTTTCAAACAATTCCATCAAATAGGCCATCCATGAGTAATGAGATTGAAATGTTGGAAGGAAGTCTTGAAGCCTTGCATTTACCCCCAAAGGCCTCTTTTCTTGCTCCAAGATCAGGAAATATCGCCAGCCGAAATTAGCTTGTAACTTTTACGTCAGACAGAGCTCTTCGCTTTGATAAATTAGGTAAAATTACCCAGCCGTAAGAAATAAAATGTGTATATTTGCAGTTTCTAAGCAGAATTCTGGTGATAGAGACGTCAATCATTTGTTTTTTTTTTTTTGTACTTTGATCTTGAGGCATCACTGGCATAATATGATACACACTACTAAAAGAAGTTAATATGCCAAGTTTAGATTTGCAACTGTATGGAGGTTTATTAGTGATAAAAGAAGTTCAGAAGTTATTCAATGTACGATGTTTCTTCAACCGAGAAATGTTTTAGTAAATGTCTCCTTCCCTAGCAGGAATGTTAAATTTTAAAACAGAAGAATTCTCTCTTGGAGTGGAGAAGCTGTCTAAAGAGTTTAGGAAATTGGTATTAAGAATAATCCATGTTAGTCGAAATTGTTATAGCCGTAGGTATTCTTGACAACCGTAGGAGCATGAGGGTGGTTTAAAAGTAGAGTGAAATAAGTTACCTAAATTATATGCAAAACAGGACAAAGATGGATAAGTAATATGTATATTAAGTTCATCACAAATTTACAGTGATGTTCTTTCTGTTTGCATTGTGTATATAACTGACTGGCCTTTTAGTCAAGAAACAAGTTACCTGTTGTCATATTTTATGGGCTCATTTTATTCTACTAGTTAATTTGTTAACATACTCTCCTTTATTGGCACAAAGAAGAGATACCAATAGTTTCAGTGGAGAAAAAAAAAGTGCAGTTTTCAGTGATGCAAGTTGCAGGGAAAAATCATCATTTATGAAGTATATAACTGTGCCATGTGTTGCAAAAATAGTCTGCTCCACAAATACTTAAGATATAGAGTATCCATTTACCATGGTGGGAGAAGTAACTGATAAAAAGAATGATAAATGTTATTTTTTTTTTTTTAGTCATACTTGAAATTGTATACGTACAGGTATATATAGAATTTACATGACAGGAAGAAAAGCAATTCTACAGCTATACAAATCACCAGCTATACAAATTATCTAGCTAGCCTAATCTTCTAAATAAGGAAACACTAATCTTATACATTAAAGACAGAATATTTCGTCACTCCCCCTCAAGTTGGTGCATAGATGTCGCTTATGCCCAACTTGTCTACAAATTTTGAGAATACCCGATTTAGGACTGCTTTGGTAAGAATATCAGCAATCTGTTCTTCTGATCGAATCTTTAGTAACTCAATAATTTTTTCATCTAACTTCTCTTTAATAAAGAATCGATCAATTTCCACGTGCTTCGTTCAATCATGGTGAACAGGATTATAAGCCATGTCACATGCTGCCTTATTATCACAGTACAATTGAATTGGTTTATTTGGTGAATATCCCAAATCTTGCAGGAGAAACTTTAGCCATAACCCTTCACAAATTCCAAGTGACATTCCTCTAAGTTCAGCTTCTCCACTTGATCGAGCAATAATATTCTGTTTCTTGCTCTTCTATGTGACAAGATTGCCACCAACAAAGGTAAAATATCCTGAAGTCGATCGTCTATCACCCTTGTCTCCTGCCCAGTCAGTATCAGTGTATTCATTGATGGTTTGTTCGCCACTCTTTTTGGAGAATAAAATTCCTTTTCCTGGAGTAGACTTTAGATACCTCAATATACGCCGAACTGCATTCACGTGTTGTTCACCAGGATTATGTATAAACTGGCTAACAATACTTAATGCATATGTAAGATCTGGTCTTGTGTGTGCTAAATACATCAACTTGCCAACAAGCCTCTGGTATCTCCCTTTGTCAACTGGAATTTGGTCATTCTCAACACATAATTTCAATCCTTCTTCAACTGGGGTATCAGCTGGTTGACATGCTGACATGCCTGTTTCTCTTATTAGGTCCAAGGCATATTTTCTTTGGGATAGGAAAATGCCTTTATGGGGTCGCGACACTTCTATCCCAAGAAAATATTTCAAAGTACCTAGATCTTTCATTTCGAATTCCTTGGCAAGGTATTCTTGTAAAGCATTTTTTTCCTCTGGATCATTTCCTGTGACTACCATGTCATCTACATATATAATAAGAGCAGTGATCTTTCCTTGTTGCCTCTTTTAAAATAAAGTGTGATCTGAGTTGCTTTGACGATAACCAAAGTTTGTCATGGCTTTTGTAAATCGTCCAAACCAAGCTCTCAGAGATTGTTTTAACCCATACAACGATTTTTTCAGTCTGCATACCTTCTGATTATATTTTTCTGGTATCATGCATCCTGGTGGTAAATCCATATAGACTTCTTCAGACAATTCTCCATGCAAAAATGTATTTTTTTACATCAAATTGTTGCAATGGCCAATCGAGGTTTGCTGCCAGAGACAAAAGGACTCGTACTGTATTGATTTTGGCTACAGGTGCAAATGTCTATGTGTAGTCGATCCCATAGGTTTGAGTGTATCCCTTTGCCACCAACCTTGCTTTAAAGCGTTCAATTGTGCCATCAGCTTTGTACTTGATAGTGTAGATCCACCGACATCCAACTGGTTTCTTCTCTGGTGGAAGGTCAATAAGATCCTATGTTTCATTTTTCTGCAGGGATTTCATTTCCTCGTTCATTGCTGCTTTCCATCTAGGATCAGCTAAGGTTTCCTGCACACTGTTAGGAATAGATACAACAGATAATTGATTCACAAATGATATTTGATTCTGACAAACGATGGTTAGACACATAATGACTCATAGGATATTTGATTCTACTAGACAATTCAGGTTCATATGTGGGTTTTGGGATACCTCTGGTGTGACGTTAGGGCAATTGTCTCTTGTGTGTTTCAGGAACATTTTCAGTAGGTGATTGGTGTAGTATGTCAGTTGGGGTTAGAGCCACATTTTTAAAAGTCTCGATTGGACCCACTTTCTCAATTATTGGGTGTTCACCACTTTCATCCAATGTTGTACCACTCAAATCTATTTCATGATTTTGACCAGTTTGTGTGTCATCACTACTTTGATCTAATGTCACACCATTTGAATCAAAGTTGACAACATCTTGTTTAATATTTTCACTATAGTCGAGAGTGAGAATTTCCTTCTAGTACTCCCCCTGAAATTCAGGCTTAGGAAAGTATATGATATCTTCATGAAAAACTACATCCATCGTGACAAATAATTGATGAGTTGGAGGGTGGTAACATCGATATCCCTTTTGATGCGTGGCATAGCCAACAAAAACACATCGTAATGCTTGAGGAGTTAATTTTGTGCGTTGATGCTTGTGGAGATATACATATACTACACAGCCAAAGACATGAGGGGGTAGATTTGGGATAGGTGGGGCAATAATTGTTTCAGTGATGGTTTGGAATGGTGTTTTAAAATTGAGGGTGCTTGAGGGTACCCGATTGACTAAATAGGCTGCAGAAGTAAGTGCTTCTCCCCAGTAAGATAGTAGCATATAAGCATCAATTAACAAAGCTCGGACAACCTCTAGCAAGTGTCAATTTTTTCGTTCTGCTATCCCGTTTTGTTGGGGTGTGTTGGAACAAGTAGTATGATGAATCATTCCTTGGGCTTCCAAATATCATTGAATGTCAGTACTTTGATATTCTCCAACATTATCACTGTGAAAAACTTGAATCTTTGCTTTGTACTGAATTTTAACTATTTTATGAAACTTTTGAAATAATGAATTCACTTCATTTTTGGATTTTATCATGCTCACCCATGTCATCCTAGTACAATCATCAATGAACATTACAAACCAACGTGACCCACCTAAAGTAGTAACTTTAGATGGACCCCATACATCAGAATGAACAATCATAAAAGGAAGTGGACTTTCATTCAATTGCAATGGAAATGAAGTACAATGACTCTTCGCAAGTTCACAAACATCACACTTGAAACTAAACACATCAATTTTTGCAAATAAACTTGGAAATTACTTTTTTCGGTATCCAAAGGAAGCATGACCCAAACGGCGATGCCATAACTAGATTTCTATTTCATGCTTGTCCTTCTTAGCTCTTCCTACTTTCAAAGCTTGTCGGAGGTTTTCAGTGCTTTGTGATTCCAAGTCCAAGTAATATAGCTTCCCCCGCCTAATACCACAACCAATCATCCTCCTAGTTTTGATGTCCTTAAACACACAATAATCAGGCCAAAAAATTACGACACAAGATAAGGTAGTTGTTATTTGAGCAACAGACAAAAGGTTATAATCTAAAGATGGAACAACCAAAACTAAATCTAAATTTAATGTATCGGTTAAAGTCAAAGATCCTTCTCCAATAACTGGGGTTGAAGTTCCATTTGCAGTAGAAACAAATTTTTGGTTTGAGGAAAGTGATAAAATCTGTCTAGAATCAAATGTCATGTGATTTGTGGCACCAGAATCAATTATCCATGTATTATGCAAAACAGATATAGAAATATTTAAAGCCTTACCATCATTGTCTGAAGAAATTACCAATGCTGAGGCTTGCTTAGTAATGGCATCTTCAGTCTTTATTGCAACTGCTACAGTGGAAGGTCCTTTTAGATTTTTCTTTGAGGGACTATGATCCCACCATTCTGGATAACCCACTAGCTCAAAACATTTGTTCTTTGTATGACCAGTTTTCTGACAGTGGATGCATTTAAGAGTTGACTTATCTATGTTATTCTCAGCCGTCAGATGGTTGGATCGATTTCGAGTGATTAACGTAGAAGCTTCAGTATTTGTTGGTTCACGATTTAGGGTGGTTCGGCGTACTGCTTCCCTTCAAACAATAGAGTAACATTCTTCTATATCAGGACTTGAATCTCTGCGCAAAATTTCTCCACGAATCTGTTCAAAATCACCATCTAATCCTACAAGAAAAATGTATACCCTAAGCCGGTCAATAGACTTTCTGTATGCTTGAACATCATCAGGGTGTTTCATGACGACTCTATCACGATGATCGAGCTCTTGGAATATTTCGGTCAACTCTCCATAATAGATAGAAAGTGGTCTCCCATTTTGCTTTGCAGCAAAGGCTCTTTGATTGAGGGAAAAAAGTTGCAATTCGTCACTGTCATCAGAAAATGCTTTTGCTAGGGAACTCCAAATGTCACGAGCAGTAGATAAGCGTAAGTAACGCTTCATAATATCGGGAGACATGGACATTAACAACCATCTCTTGACTTTTTGATTCTCAGCATACCATTTCTCATACCCATCATCAGATTCAGATGATGGATCTTTCTTTCCACGGATGTAGGATAATTTCTCTCGTTCAGTAATGTGCATCTCCATAATTTGAGACCAAACATCGTAGTTTGATTCTGTAAGAGTGATCCCAGCACTGAAAATACTTTCTGACTGAACAACCAGAGAAATAGATTTTGTTTTTGAGGAGGCACTATTCTTTTCACTCATTCCTTTTTTTTTTTTTTTTTTTTTTTGTTGTAAAACAGTCAAAAGAATTCGGCCCCAAAACAAGGCATATAGATGGGCCCAAAAATAAAACTTATAGATGGCCCAAAAATAAAGACAGTGTATTCTACTGTAATGAGATAAAAGAGTGTACTGGTTCGAAAGAAAAAACTTGAACTGATGATGGGTGGGTATTACACGGCAGAGAGTAGGATGGCGATTTGGACTAGTCCAGCGGTGGCTTGGGTGCGGACTCGCGGCAGCCTGTTCGTGGACAAGCAGGGTGATAGACGGCGGCTTGAGTGATTCGTGGACTGGCGAGCGAAGCGGTACATGATGGATTTGAACTCACGAAAATGGCAGTTGATTTAAGTCCTAGTCCAAAAGAGCAGGTATGCTAGTGATTTGCCCAATGGATCTTGTGTGCTTTTTTTTTTTTTTTTTTTTTTTTTCCAATTTGGGACTAATTTGGTTTTGGGTTTTTAGGTTCTGGAATTTTGGTATTGGGGTTTGAAAGATATTTGGCTATGATACCATGATAAAAAGAATGATAAATGGTATATTTTTTTTTAGTCACACTTGAAATTGTATAGTACAGGTATAAATAGAATTTACATGTCAGGAAGAAAAGCGATTCTACAGCTATACAAATCACCAGCTATACAAATTATCTAGCTAGCCTAATCTTCTAAATAAGGAAACACTGATCTTATACATTAAAGACAGAATATTTCGTCAGTAACAAGCGTAAAAAGTTATTTTTTTGAAACAAATGAAGCTACTCCATGATCATAACTATTTGAAGCGAAAGGTAAGAAAAGTAGGACAAGAAGAAGATAGTTTAATTATTAAACGTCAGTTCCTTTTCTCATGACTACGACTTAACTTTCTTATTCATTAAGCAAACACTCGCTCCAACTATACATGTCTGCTCTGTTTTACGTTCAATCATTTCCTAGTTTATTAGACATATATTAATATTTGTTCTTCTCCTACCATCTCTCTGTTTCCTAATGATTAAAGGTAAACCATGCTAATGTCCTTTTCTTGTCCTTATACTGTCATCTGAATAATTTGACAAACAAAGGGTAAAAAATCTGATAATGTTATGGCAAATCAGCCAAAATGTCTGAAAGAACAATAGACTTTCAAGAGTGTTACGGAGAATCAACCAAATGTTTAAGCATACTAAGGCAAATTATGCGGCAAAATCAGTACTTTACATGCAGCTCTAGAAATCTTACTGCCTAATCAGCCTCTTGCTAGTATGACTATTGTTCTCCTATATTACCTGTCTAAACAATCTGTTATTAAAATGTTAAAAGAAATAAGTTAATTAGTTAAGTCACACAAGGAATGAAAAGAAAGTTGACAGTTATCTACTGCAGCCATTATTACTAGCTTGCCTGCGCTTTGTGTGAGAGGCTAGCATGGGCCATTGATCATCCTTACCCTAACCCGTTCATAAGCACATGATGTGGCCCTTTGGGCACGGGTTCAACGGTCATTTTTTCGACGATTGCAAGATTCTAGTTAATTGTTGACCAATCTTACATGAATTTAAAACTTCTTAGACGCTTTTCTTGTTTTGGTTTTCTTGGAAACTTAAAACGATTATGGAGATATTCTTTGATTGCTTCAAAATAATTTTGAAATGAAATTATCACATATTTTTGCTATTTTAACATTTATGATAATCTTAGAAATTTTAAAATTGGAGATTACTAGATAATCTTAGCAATTTTTAACTATTGGATAATCGTAGAAATTTTAGAATTGGATATTGAAATTCTAAATTAAGATAGTCTTGGAAATATTAAATCTAAAGATGACTATAGAATATTAAATCTTGGATATCTTAAAAGATTATAATCTTCGAAGTTTTAAAATCAAAGATGACTGGATAATATTGGACATATTTTAAAATAAAAGATAATTTTTTAGAGTTTTAAAATAAAATTCAATCATAGATAATAGGGAATATGCCAACTGAATAATTTTAAATTATTGGAAGATATTTGGTAATTTCAAAGAGTTATAAATTGAAAATTTATTGTCATTTTGATTCAAACGTGGCCATGGACATGGAGACGAAGATATTGGAAGAGTTTCTAGAGCTTCAATTTTTTCCGGAGATTCTAATTTTATTTTCTTGGAATGAGCCAATACTTGGACTTTTATAATACTTTAAATTTAAATAACCTATTCTGTTATATTACATGATGTTATTAATTAGTTGTCATTGCTAATTAACATGCATGCTATATAGGAATAGCAAGGGTACTCCATTAGATCATATGACCAAGCATAAAATGATTATACGATTCTAAATTATGTTTAGAAAACTTGGTAAATCATCGAAAACAAATCAACAATCTTCAAAAGATTGAGTAGGAGAAGGTTTTTTTAGACAATACATGCACCCTCCATGATTACTCGTTGAAAGGATATTTTTTATAATGCGTTCCGAGGAAATTGTGTAAATATGTAAAGTTTCCAGCATGAGTTATTAATAAGAAATATTTGACAATGGAGCTTATTGTAATGACTGCCTCGAGGCCACAAATTTCAAGATAGAAAAATTAAGGATCGAAACCAAGATAGAAAAATTAAGGATCGAAACCATTGTTATACGCAATTTTTTTTAAAAAAAAATTAATATCCTCACGAGAGTTCTTGTTAATAAACTAATATACTTTCTCCAAAAAAAAGAAAAACTAATATACTAAAATATAACTGTAACTATTAATATCAAATATGAGCTTGTAGGTAGTGTATACTCCTAGAGGAGATATGCTTCTAACAGGATATAACTTTCACGTATATTTCATGCATTATTATTCAAAATTATTGTTAAAGATGTTTCACTAATGCATGATTTGTTTATTTTCAACAAAATATCTATTTACCTTTGTATGATGTCATTAAATATAGTGGACTTAGCAAAATAGAACTTGTAATTCAAGTTGAATAGCACAAGTTGGTACTGTCTATCGCACACCTAACCATTCCTATTATACAGTATAGTCCAAGCTCAAAAAAAAAAAAAAAGGAAAAATTCTAATGACGTAATAAGATGTTGTCATGCCGAAAGTATTGCAACAGCAATATGAAGTAATATATATATATATATATATATGGCTTTTAAGCCATTTTGGATCATTGTTTAAAAAATGGTCGTTTTCCTATGTTAAAAATGGCCGAATTTTGAAATTTATTTGGAAAATAACTGTTTTTTATATTTAATAAATAAAAAAAATTGATTTTTTTTTCAAAAAATAGATCAACTAAAAAATAGTCATTATCAAAATAAAAATGTAAAATGACCGTTTATTAAATAGGTGTAAAACAATAGCTATTTTTTAAATTGATCTATAAAAAAAGGATATTTTTATAAATACTCTATATATATATAGAGATATATATAGAAGATTGGTGCCTGTCCAAATTATTTTGGTCTGCAAAACGTTATGATGTTATTGCACCCTATAAGTTTTACGAGTACTCTGTTAGTCACATTACATTCTGTATAAAAAGAAATATGAGAGAAAAAAATGTTTGATCATATCGATTATAATATCAGCGAAGTTGCGGATGTAAATGTAATACCACCAATGTCACTATCGCTTCTCTCTACTTGAGATAGAGACGTGGAAGAATCTTCTGTCCACTTTCTTCGAAAAATCTCCCCTACTTTTCTTTTTTTTTTTTCAGTATATTTGTGCATGTGTATTAAAAGTCATATTCCACATTAATCAAAACACTCGTAGGGAGTGTCAATTCAAGTTAACAACCATCTCTCTGCCTTTTTTTCCCCCCTTTATAGAAGAAAATTCAACTTCTTTATATAGCGCTCATAAGGATACATCCATCTATAATGAACAGGTCCTCCAAGTAATGTCTCTTTTGGCAAATGAATCATCAAATGCACCATGATATCAAAAAAAGCAGGAAGAAAAATGCGCTCAAGCTTGCAAAGAATAAGAGCTATGTCGACCTCTGATTTCTCCAAGTCTTTCACATTTAGAGTCCTTGCATAGATGAGTTGGAAAAAGTTGCATAACTCAGTTATTGTCGATGAAATGTCTCTATTCACAAAAGGACGAATTCCTGGTGGATTGTGCCTTAGTTTTAGTGATGACCAATACTCAAGCTCAAAAAATATAGTCTTCTTTCTCCAGTTGATTTCTTCATTGTCTCTTTTTCGTTTCACCCCACAATATTTTAGATGTTTACCTGGCATATTAGGTCGCACATGACTGAGTTGCTAAAAAATATCTTCATTAAAAAACACTCTTGGTAGATTTTTTCTCTCTATCTTCCCATCAAACAGTGAACTTTTTCGAAATGCATGAGATGTTGGAAGGAAACGTCTATGCCCCACATAGCAAGTCTTTGTTCTTAAACGCATTAACGGAGTATCTTCGTTACATGTGGGACATGCCTTGTATCCTTGTCCACTCCATCCAGATAAACTACTACGAGCTGGAAAATCATTTATAGTCCATATCAATGCAGCTCGTATTTTAAACATTTTGTTATCAATGACATCTCTCGTTTCAACTCCAACATGCCATAAATGATTTAACTCGTCCACCAACGGCCTTAGAAATACATCAATATTCTTTCTAGGAGATTGCGATCCAGGATTTAAAAGAGACATCATAAAATAAGACTCTTTCATACATAGCCACGGAGGAAGGTTATAATTAGTCAAAACCACTGGTCACATGCTATAAGATA
>JXTC01000006.1:120879-133859 GCA_002914845.1 Trema orientale
TCAATATCTGATTTTTCCTAATATTACAACATTCATTTTACTTAATACTAAAAAAACTAAAATCACAAAACCATAAATTACCTAATATTACAAATTTACCTAATATTACAACATTTATTTTTAATTATTTAAATAAAAAATAAAATCATAAATTAACCAAAAACTAACCTATCAAGTTTTCAGTGGCGGCAGTGGCAATGGAGGTGGCGAAGGCGACGGTGGCGGCTGGCCGGAGGAGGCGGCAGTGGCACCAAAACACAAAAAAAAGAAATTCAATAAAAATTGAAAAAAAAAAGGCTGAAAAAAAAATTAAATAGCCAAAAAAATACTTACCAATGAAAGAGGAACTGATTTCTTGGATGAGAGAGATGAGAGAGAAAGAGAGACACGGAGGAGAGAGGGAGAGAGAGGAATGATTATAAGTTTCTTAGGATTATTTTATTAGATGATTTAGATTAATTCTAAACTTGTATAAATAGCCTTCATTAGCAAGAGTTGTAATTATCTAATTTTCAATCAATTCATAGTTTTCTCTTCTAAGTTCTCTTTAAGAATTTTATTTATTTCTCTTCTCTTTATGAGAACGTAAATTAAAGCGAAATCTAACACTCTCCTAAGAAATTAAATATCTATATTTGCACTTTCTAATCATCATTCTGATGACTGAGATATCACTCGTGTGGTTATTTTTATGCCTTGATACCAAGAATTTAATAAAAAATCCAGATTTACAATTGTGTGGAGGTTATTCGAAGTAAAGAAGTTTAATTAGTAGTTATTCAACGCATGATGTTTCCTCAACCAATAAACTTTTCGTAAGTGCTTACGTTGCTATCAGCAAGGTTGAAGCTTAGCAGAAGAATTTCTCTATTGGAGTGGAGAAACTGTCCAAAGAGTCTTGGTAATTGGTATTAAGGTCAGTGCATGTTGATTTGTTGAAGTTGTATAGCTTCAGAGTGTTTCTAGAGTGGAGCTAATTAACCGCCTTAAAGCATGAGGTGGTTTTTCAGATGGAAAACAGGACAAAGATGGATAAGTACTCATAATTAGTTATAGAATTGTGAACATAAATTACTATTAGTTATAAATAATTTGTATATATGTCTTTTATAAATATATAATCGCAAAAATAAATATTATATATCTAAATGAGTCATATTCAAATAACAATATTCATAAAATAATTACTGAATAATAATTTACTATTTTATTAATAAAAAAATATTTTTCTACATAAAAGTCAACTGCTTTTATGAAACTCCCGATATAATTAATTAAATAATTATTATAAGTTTATGTACAGTTTTCTTCTAAAGTAATGTTCTATCCGTTGGCATAAAATGTGAATTCGTGATTGTCCCTTTAATCAACATTATCATGTGTTGCAAAAGTAATTTCTGCTAATAATTCAGATACTAGAATATCCATATTTACCACTCTGAAACAAATTAGAAAGAGAAAAAAAAAAGTTGCAAGTGCGCATAACTGTTTGAAGCAAAAAGTTATTAATAAAATTGAGATAAAAGGATGATACTCTGATTATTCAATGCCAATTCTTTTTTCTGATGACTAAGACTTTAAATTTCTTATTTCATTAAGCAAACAATCATTCCAACTCCATGCTCTGCTCTGTTTTACATTGAATCATTTCTTATTTTATGACATGTTGATATTTGTTCCTGTCCTGTCACTACACTGACTGTTAAGTCTCCCAACACAAGTCAAAAATCAGCAACGACCTCTCTGTTTCTCTCATCTTAGAAAATTCTAACAGCTTAGCCTACTAGTTACCTGTCTTTTATAGCAAGTGGTTATGACAAAATTTTAAACATAGCAGTATTTGACTAAATATATCATTTCTCTTATTTCCCATTGAAGATTCCCTTTTCCGATGACTCTTGATTCATTTCTAATACGTGAAAACAAGATTGTTTTTCCGAGTTTGATTCCTGGTGTGTGTGTATATATGTATATATTAGAGAGAGGAGGGCATAAAATCCTACAGAAGCCCAATTTGCGGACAATCAACTGCAACTCCCTCGCAAAAATATATTAAATGAAACCAATCCAACAAAAACAAAATTTGCATAAACTAATCCTGTAAATAATTTGGTGAAAATATCATAAAATAACTTGGTATTTCCTTCATCTTTTTTCCCCAAAACCAGCTCTATTTTAAAAAATATGGAAAAATTCGTATTAATTTAATTTTTTTTATCGTGGAAAGTCTTATAATTTGATTATTTTAAAATCTGAGTTTGTCAAACCCTATTTCTCTCTCTATACATGCTTTTCTCTCTAAAAAAAAAAAAGCTCCACCACTACTCTTATAGAGGCCGGAGAGAGAATTTCTCTATCTCAGCTTCCCCTCTTTCCTCTTCTCCTCCTCCCTGATCTCTCTGTTCTGACCTCTTGTGGGGATGAGAGATTTTTTTTATTTTTTTTAGTTTTATAATAAGTCTAATTATAGATCTAATTTGTAATACCATCTTTTGTGTAGATTTTAAGTCTAATTATCAGATTTTGAATATGAGATTTTTTTTCTTTGATTTAAATCTGTTAGGCGGATAAGTTATTTTTCTTTTTAAAAGGTGTGGTTCTTAATTACTGTTAGAATCATATAGTCTACCCTGTCAAGAATGCAATCCATAAGCAGATGATGAAGGCAATAATTTGATACCCTTGTTATCTTCTTCTATTTAGAGAATTATGGTAACTCACAAATCTTGTTGTTATTATGTTTGTGATCTACTTTATCGTCTCATTTCTTTGAAGAGTTTAAAATTATAATTCTTATGCTTGCACTCTAATTTTTGAAGCTCTTTTATTTCAAATAATGATACTCCCTGAGGATTCTGCTTTTATCCAAAAAAAAAAAAATCCGACTTTGTCCTATAAGCTGAATTGGGATTATTGATGGAAAAAAACTAAGAAAATTACCTTTAATAAAGGATATATATTAGGTGATTATATTTACACTCCAACTCAATAAAAAGCACCTTTTTATATATATTTAAAATGACTAAATAGGACTGATTACTAATCATCTTCCAGATTTAATGCACACCCCATTCAATTTCTAATTTTCTTCTCCTTTGTACCCTTATCTCTCACAGATTCTCTCTCACCCACAATTTCTTCCTTACTTTTACCTAATCTTTGTATGTAGATTTCTTGGCTTATAAATTTTCACTTTGTTTTCTTTTCTATATATAGTTTTTAATTTGCTGAAAATTGAAAATTCAAGAATTAAGAATGGATAGCAAGTTTTGAAAGAATGAAAAACTAAAAGCTCTTTGTTTTAATAAACTTATTCTCAGGACCTTTGACCTAAACTTCAATCTCCTTGTTACATTGACTTACTTTGTATTTATTTATTTTTTATATTTTTCTTGCCTAGCTCCAAGTTATCTCTTCGTTATGAACTCATGAACTTAAATATTAATCTAAATGGCAAAAAGAAAACGAAACAATGAGATGTGAAAAATAAACAGAACTAAGCTCAATATGTTCTGAGTAAAGGGGGAAAAAAAAAAGAATCAAAGTGATGATCCGTGTTGGAAGTTGTGGAAAGCGAAAGGGGCAGAGGTTAAGCGAGACAAAAAGGGTGTGTTTAGTTTACTTTATTTATCCTTTCTTTAAATTTTTATTAAGCTGTCCAATTTTGTTTTTTTAATTATCAAATGGGCGTTTTTATAAATTTTGGGTGTAAATAAAGTTCCCAGTATATATTTGGGTGAATATTAATGAGAAAAGACAAAATTAACCTTAAAATTTATTCCAAATAAAACTATGTACAGTACGAACATTTCTGTATCATATATAATAATTAAAAAAAAAACGTACAGTGCACACACAACGCTGATAAATTGCAATTTTCAAATTTCTAAAGACCTAACTAATAAGTACAAGTCTTCCTTCCCTATGGAAAATAAAAATATAAAAACTAATTATTAAAAGTCTTGGTCAAAACATTCGCAAGTGTGCTTATTATAACATGGTTCTAACATGACCCTCTCTCGACGCCTTTTTCGCTTTCTTTTATCAATCGAATCAGTTCTGTTATTACCTTCAATCATGATCACCAATATAGAATAGCCCAATTTCTCGATCTCATTAAGTCATATTTTCCAAGACACCTCTGCCATCTAGCCTTTCGGAAATGAACAAATCACCTCTCTCACTAGTACAATCCCTGATGATCATAACCAAACCACTCATCTCTGTCTTATTCTTATACTTCTTCTTCATCTTTTCCAGCCTCCCATCACCGTCGCATTGTAACGTCGATGATTCACAGTCTTTTTTAGGCCAGTGCAGTCGTCCATACGAGTGTGGCAACATCACAAACATTTCCTACCCCTTCTGGGGAGGTAGCAGGCCACAGTACTGCGGTCACCCAGAATTCGAGCTTCGTTGCATTACTTACAGCAAAGACCAATACCCGGTTATAGAAATCAACGGCCTAGACTTCCGGATACTCAACATCAACGGATCAAATGGGGCGAGCGGTTCTTTGCGAATAGCGAGGTTGGATCTGTGGGATGGACTCTGTTCATCGAAAGTTCGCTTAGTAAACACCACATTAAATTACAATCTCTTCTTCGATTCCGCTCCAACTGTTAATGACGAGCTCTCTTTGTTCTACAACTGCACGCAGCCGCCTAATTATTTGTTGCTGTCTCTCGGAGACTCCTCAACCTGTGGGGCTGAAATGACGGAGATTGTTTATTATGCTAACCAAACTTTGCTGGAGAGTTTGGACTCGGTGAATCTCAAGGCATGCGAAAACGTCGTCCAAGTTCCGGTTTTACGGGCCGCATTTGATCATCATGAGGTTAACGCCCTAGCCGCTTATCAGAGTGGAATATTCACGTTCAGCGGGATAGATGAAGTTCTGAATCAAGGGTTCCAAGTTGAGTACAATAAAACCGTCAGGAGTTTATGTGAACAATGCGAGCGATCTGGTGGGACATGTGGATCTGACAATACCACTCTCAAGTTTCTATGCTTTTGCCGGGATAACACGCATGATTTTGCATGTACAGGTATGCTTATAGTTTGGTCTTTTTTTCCTGTGTTCTTTGGTTAGAATAGAAAGGATGAACATAAAATAACCCAGGCATTATTGTTATTAATTTTTCCCTCTTTGGATAAAGGGGTAGGGTTTCGCACCTTACAAACTTCATCATTTGAAGATAAGTGTATTTACCAATCATATAATGCATACAACCACCCTACTTGGACAATAATCTAAGGCACTACTGATGATGTGTACATAGCTCCGTGTATTAGTCTAAATAATGTTTGTATAAACTTTAAGGAGTATTAATACGAAGTCAAACAACGTGCAAAGGGCCATTTTTATTACTTACCGAGTAAATGGAATCTCGGCCAGTATGACGATTTCCTAGTAAAACATCCTTTGCAGTTCTTCTTCTTCCATTTTTCTTTTTTTATAATTTCTAAGAGTAGATATACATATATTGATGAACTGATTTGAGTACTCTCCAAACCCTTTGCAATTGGTCTTCTTTTTATTCAAATACAAGTAGGCCACGCCCTCTCCCCTCTCTGTTTTGCATTTTTAAATTGGTAGGATTTCTTACACACCCGCTGATTAAGGGTCGTGAGTGAATCACGAACCTTGATCTTTCCGACTTTTATTTAAGGAGAATCCCAATGAAACTCACATCTTTATCAATTATATCATTATTGTTTTGTCTGGTTGAAAACAAATATTAATGCGTGTAGCTTTGATTACTTCAAGTTGGTAAAAAGCATATTTCCCTTCTAATTATAAAAATAATTGCGAAAGGAAAAAAAAAAAGAAAAGAAAAAAAAATGGAATTTAATACCTCGTGGGACCGTCATAGAGTTTAGGACTGAGAATTGGATATTTTACCACCTGTGTGGAATTCATGAAAAACATAACACCATGTACGTCGTTTATATAAGGAAATTGCCATGGTGAAGTTGGCTTGCCTGGCAGTCTTTTAAGTTTTATGTTTTTTTTTTTTTTTTGGAAGTAAAATAACTAATGGTGATTCGGTGAAAGTTGTGGTGTAGATCATAGTACTGTTCGAGAGGGTCTCTAGCTCCCATGCATTTCTTTTCGTTCTTTTTTTTTTTCGCTTATTGCCATGCCTCAAGTTAGTCATTTCTAATATAAATTAATTTCAAATATTGTAAAGGTATCAAGCTTATCGATCTTCACAAATTAATATGATGCATGATATTTACATATTAAAAACAAATAAAGGTAGAATTAACCAAAACGTTCTAAGATATTGACTCTTCTCCGATTAAATTTGCAGGAAACGGAGAGGGTTTGAATTGGAAAGTCAAGGCTGCCATCGGTACAATACAACTCACTATTCTCTCATTGTTCTTTATGCTTTTCATTGCTCTTCGATCCAATGCAATTAATATTTTGACTTTTAGAGTTTTTTTTTTATATATTATAGTTGAATATATTTTCATATATATAGAGTTACTTTAAGAGTACTGCTAGACAACTTTCATTAAATATTGCAAAATTTGACAAAATCATTCCTGCAGGTATTGGAGGAACTGGAATATTGCTATTGCTTATCGTGTGTATCCTGATTTGTCGCTTCAGGAAAACTTGGTCAACAAAAATTTGGACAAAGAACGATCAACATCTTGAAGCAATAATTTCTGATCTAACTATTAGAAGATATAGATTCTCGGATATCAAGAAAATGACCGAATCGTTCAAACTGAAATTAGGAAAAGGAGGTTATGGTGAAGTGTACAGAGGAAAGCTACTTGATGGGCGCCTTGTGGCGGTCAAAGTCCTAAACACATCCAAAGGGAATGGCCAAGATTTTATCAATGAGGTAGCGAGCATTTTCAGAACCTCTCATGTGAATATTGTATCTCTTTTCGGATTTTGCTTAGAAGGCAGCAAAAGAGCTCTCATTTATGAGTTTATGCCAAACGGATCGCTAGAACAGTTCATATACAGTAACAATAGCAATCTTGATCATCAACATACAAAACCTCAATTGACATGGGAAAAATTGCTTCAAATTGCTACGGGGATAGCACGAGGGCTGGAGTATTTGCACCGCGGCTGCAACACGAGAATTTTACATTTCGACATAAAACCACATAACATCCTCTTGGATGAAGATCTTTGCCCGAAGATTTCTGATTTCGGTCTCGCTAAACTTTGCACGAGGAAAGAGAGTATCATATCGTTTTCCGGTGCTAGAGGGACATTTGGATACATAGCTCCAGAGGTTTGTGATAGAAATTACGGTGGAGTTTCCTCCAAATCTGATGTTTATAGCTATGGAATGATGGTTCTTGAGATGACCGGTGGAAGAAAGAATCTCAAGCTTGAAGTGAGCCGAACAAGTGAAATATATTTTCCTGATTGGATCTATAAACAGCTTGAACGTGGCAGCAATTTACAATTAATGCAAGGCATAACAACGAGTGAAGAAAATGAAATTGCAAAGAAGATGATAATGGTTGGCTTGTGGTGCATTCAGACAAAGCCATCTGGTAGGCCATATATGAATAGAGTGATTGAAATGCTCGAAGGAAGTATAGAAGCTTTGCATGTCCCACCAAAGCCTTCCATATTTTCTCGAAGATTGTCGGAAAGAGCGTCAGTTGAACCACCGGCAGAATAATTCCACATCAGTACTACTATGATATTTGGTACTTCTTTTCAGTTTTTAAACATATATTACCCTTGGCTGATCTTAAATGTAAGATCATCCTGGTGACACAGAACAAAGTGTCCTCCCTTTTATGCGTGAAGTCTCCAAACGTTATGTTATTGTTGTTGTTTTTGTACCAAGTTTTACTTGGGAATATCTGGATTTCATTGATTTTGTTTCGTTCAATAAAATATTAATTTTGCATCCAGGGATGCAGATTCACTTTATAAATTACAATGCTACGAGTGTATTTGATCGATCACACTTGAATTATATTTTTTAATATACCCCATTATTTGATAATCAGTTTCACCTATAGTTTATACAGATGTACTTCACATAGATACTAAATCTGAAACAAGTACAACAGTTAAGATTTTAAGAACTATACGTATAACACCTAAATATTCATATTTGTTTTATATTATGATCGAAATTGCAGAAGTATCAAAAATATTATCTTTGTCAACTAAGCACACATAATAGGTAAATTCTAAATCATTCTTAGACTAACTATACCAAATGCGACCATATTGTCTTTATCAATTTCTACATTCCATTTTTAGTATTGTTTCGTAGCCTCTTCCCCTTTTATCTTCGGCCTAAAGATAAAGCTCCACGGTCTTCTTTTGTTGGAAGAATTCCATTTTCCTCTGAGTTTCTTCTTGTAAGCTCACGTTAGTCAACAATGCTTCAACCTTCTTGATGAAAACATTCCATAATAGCTCGGTTACGATGAATAAAACTGTTGCATCTACCAATTATATACTATGTATTAAAACATATATACTCAGTAACATAACTACTACAAAGTAAATTATATCTACTAGTTTCCAGATCTGTTCAATAGCGTAGATTCATTAATGAATCTTTTAATATAGACGTTAGACACATATCTATTGCAAAGTAATTCATATATACCAGTTTCCAGAGTTTAGTTGAATAGATAATTATCGATTCTATTTTTGTGTAATTCAGTAATATATACCTAGTTCAGTAACACATATACTACGAAGTAAATCATATCAACCTGATGAGTGTGTATCTATGTTAGCTATTCGATTAATTCCTTTATGCTACTTTGTTAGTTTCCTTATTATTCCTTGTTATTTCCTTTTATTTGTGTTAACTATTTGATTAATCTCGGGCCCAAGCGCTTGAGCAGGGCTAGCACCACTTGGTGCCAGGTTCTGATACGCGCCGAAGAGGCACGTATGCTACCCATGCCGCCCTTTGTCATTGACACCGAACAATATTTTATGCCGCCCTTTGTCATTGACACCGAACAATATTTTTGGCCACCAACGTACTCCTCATGTCGCCTCTCCCGATAATATGCCTTGTCACTTCCAACATTGCCGTTTAATAGGCGATTAGGATACAATCTCTCCCAGAAAGGGTATTTTGGTTGCTGAATATGGAACAATAATTACAGATATGCCATAAAATTCAAATAAACACGTCTTGGTAAATAAAATTTCAAAAAATACAAATTATTGTTTTAAAGATAATTTCATGAAAATTTCAGATATACGAAAATTATGTCGGAGCAAGCAAATGTGATCCTGGTATGCAGTCGAACTTTCGGAAAAAAATGATTTTTGACTGTATAAATCTCTTCCAAACCATAAACTAAATGACCTATAGATTATCATGGTAGTACATAAATACAAATATCTACCATATACTAAGAAATTAAGGCCAAAAAGATAAGCAGAACTATATAAACCAAAAATATTACATATTATGAGTATTTTTTGTTTAATCATTCATGTACATCCCTCCTTTTGCCTTTTTTTCAACGGAGAACGGAGTCTATCAACAAGGCTCTAATACCAATATTAGAAACGTGGATGGCGATGGAGTCAATTGAGTCCTCAATCAAACAGTTAGTTTAAAATCGCCTTGGTGTTTCATACACGTTGTGTGGGAAAACTCCTCATTGAATATACAAGGTGAGTAGTATTATAAGAACAATCACTACAAAACCCACCGCTCAAGAAAATTCTATCGATTTTTGGTAGAGAGAGAGGGGGAGAGAAAGTATATTATTTTCTCTGTAACTTGTATTCTGACTTCCAGAAAAATAAAGAGTAAATTCTAGAGAACATACATATATTTTTCTCCTAAGTGCTTAATCAATAGGAAATATTCTTTATTGAATTAGGAGATAATTAGTCCTGAATACGCCCAAAATCAAATATGGTCCGTAAGAATTATTATGTTCCTACTGTTATCTCGATTGCAAGCTATTAATTTGTAATTTTCTAATCAATGATAGAAAGTTTGTGAATATCTCCTCATTATATTGGATATTGGCACCTTTCAAAATTGTCCATAGGTGTTGAGCCATGCATTATTATAGGCGCCCAATAAGACTTCAGGCTATAAAGTCCAATATTCTTTGTACTCCAAGATCCAATATTACACGGAGAAAAAATAACACCAAAAGTGAAATTCTAAACTGACACTCCAAAGACTAGAATTTTTAATAAATTGGATTAACTCTGTTATATTAGTTTTGACAAACCTCACAACTCTCTTAGAATTATCTCATAGTTGTGTTTGGAGAATGAAAGATGGTTGGCTCTATTTATAGGCCAAGCCAACATGGTAAGAAAATATATAAAAATAGAATGCCATAAAGGCAAACCATATAAAACAAGTAGCCGAAAGATAAACCATATAAAAATAAAAGGTCTAAAAAGGCAAACCAAATAAAAAGAAATTACCTAAAGGTAAACTACATAAAAATAAGAGTTTATATCACATGTAGTCCCCAACTTTTCCCTCAAGTATTAATTAGGTCCCTAACCTTTTTTTTCTAGTATTTAGATCCCTAACCTTACACATTCGTATCACTTTAGTCCTTTTTTAACTTTTTCATCTAATTCAGTTGTTACTTAACAATTTTAATATCACTTTGGTCTTTAACCTTTACACAATGTATTATTTAGGTCCCTATTCTTTATTTTGTAGCTTTTGACTCTATAAACTTTTATTTTTGTAATACTTAGGCCCTTTTGAATTAAAATTCAAAAGGGCCTATAATCAAATTTTACTAAATAAATTAATAAAACCAAATACTAAAATGATTAAGTTAGATACCCATTGAAATACATACCAAAATTACGTATATTAAAATCCATATTTTTTGTATAAATTAATGTCAATTTGTCAGTTGAGAAGTTTTTAGACTATTTTTAAATGATTGTGAGTTTATAAAATTATAGAAAATGAATTTCAGGACCATTAACAAGAAATTATCATTAAATAGTGTATTTTTTCTCTTGTTACATCCATGTATGTACTCAATCAATATATATTCATAAATACTAATTTTTGTGTCATTAACTATTATTATTACCAAAACTCATGGCTTTCTATAAATTAATGTCTATTTGTTATTTAAGAGATTTTTAAACTTCTTTTACTATTTATGAGTTTTAACTAAAAAAAATATTGATTAGTTTATGGAATTATAGGAAATAAACTTTACCACCATTAAGTAAGAATTCAAAATTAAACGTACAATATTATTGGTAATAGAATTACCTAAAAATAATACTATTGTTTAGATTATCTTTTTCAAAAGATACCTTATTGATATTGAGCATTTGTTGGTAGTTTTCAGTTAGTAGTTTTCATTAATTTATTTAGTACAATTTGATTAGAGTTGAATTAACTTAAAATTAACTCAAAAGTACTTAAGCATTTCAAAAATGGAAATTCGAAGAGTTAAAAGCTACAAAAATAAAAAATATGAACCTAAATGATACATTGTGGAAAGTTCGAGAACTCAAATGATATCAAAACTATTAAGACTCTTAATTATACAAGTCAACAGATATCTTCCCCTCTTCCTCTCTCTCTCTCGCTCAAGCTGGCAGCCTAGACATTGCATTTGCATCTTCCTCATCTACACATGATGGAAGACTCATCTGATCTCTCCCTAAAATCCCTCCTCATCACTATTATGTTATTACAACTCCTTACCAAAAAAAGAAAAAAAAAATGGAAGAAAGAAAAATTCTCCAATTACACTGCAGTATCTATCAATGGAAGGCGTGATATTATTTTAGTACCCTCCCTGGTGATTTCCCTAGTGCAAATATGCCAAAATCGGCCATTTTATTGAAAACCTCGGTAATTTAGTTCCCAAGGGTGGCTTGAGAGGTGAGTTTAGTTGTGAGAAACACAGACACATTTGAAGTACTGAGACCATTATTTTGCGTATAATTCGCGTGAGTTTTATTATAGGATCTACCCCAATCAACAACCTTGATGCGACAATGTTCATAAAGTTCTTTCTTTTTTTTTTTCAAAAAAAAAAAAAACAGTTCTTTCTTTTCTCAGGAATACAACATATCATAGAATCAACAAAATAAAATAATTTAATTTTGGATATTCTTACATAGTAAAAATAACAGATTAATATGTGGGCTTGCTCTATTTCCTTCTCTATAGATAAATAAAGCAACATCAGCTACCACGAGCTTTTAAAAAAAAAGGATTCAAATAAATCGCTATACTTTTAGGGTTTTTAGTATTTGGTATATATTATTTCATATTTACTTGTGTATTCATTTTGAAGGTGAAATTCTACAATAACAATTCCAAATAACAGACTAGAATTCTACAACAACAATTCTGAATAACATACCATTCAAGATATTATGTAGATTAAAATTGACAACATCAGAAATCTTACCAACAACAATAAAATCAAGACAATGACGACTTAGCTAAAGATAGGACTTTTCATAAACTTGCATATGTTTATTACAAAACTGTCTATTAATAGTGCCATTATTCTTTCCATAACTCTGGTACACATACCTAACCAATAGATTGTCAAACTATTTTTTTTTTAATACCATATTACTTGTCATTAGCCAATAATAAGACAAGACAAAGCCCATGCAATTTTTCCTAGAAAGTTTAGAACAATAAATTAATCAACTAAATGCTCAGAAGAAAAAAAAACCCATATAATCAATTAGAACATCATTCCAATGGTTGTTGGATATAACCATAAAGAAAATATTGTCGTTTATGTTCCTCAAACCCCAAAACGACAACCAAAATTCTTAATTTTGTCCCTACAATACTCGGATCTTTGACAAAAACAAAATCCTTTTAATTATTCTCTGTTTTCACAAAACAAATTGTAACACATTAGTCAACTTACTATTATTGTTTTAATGTAATTAATATCTCTTAGAAATGAAATATTTATAGTATTCTTTGATCATCAAATTATTAATACTAAAATTTTCTTTT
>JXTC01000006.1:150376-180503 GCA_002914845.1 Trema orientale
TTTAGAGAGAATGAAAGAGAGAATCAGAGAGGAGGAAGACTTCTGATTTTCGTTGGTGTGAAGAATGAGAGGAAGAGCTCTCCTTTTATAGTGCTTAAGTGGAAACCAGCCATGAAGTCTAGCCATTATGACAAAACGTTTCTGGAAGTTTTTGGCCGTAATGCGAAAACGTTTCTAGCAGTTTTTCAGAAACTAATTGCCCTTAAAACATTAGCTGTTACATGTTGTTTTGGTTGTTACACGTTGTTTGAGCTGACCATTGAAGTCCCAACGTTTCTGGAGTTACAGTAATTCCCACTCATAATTTAGTCTCAAAATGGCTAATCACAATGGTGCAACATATCCATTTTTCCAACAATCACCAGCCCGATTCCTGCGGACACCCAGAATTTGTTCTCGACTGTCAATCAGATGATGCCCACCTAGTGTTCGATGAAATGTCCCAGAGATTCCGCGTACTCGAACTCGACCAGGCAGCTCGGACTCTCAATCTTGCCATTACGGACTTATCAGATTCGAGCTGTCCTGATAAATTCTCTAACACCAGTCTGGATTCCATAACTTTCAGTTTCACCGCGAAAGATCGAATGGCCGCGTTGTTATACGAGTGCTATCAGACCAAACATCTTGGGCTCATGAGCTTTTCTTACGATGGAAGTAACTTTTCTCGCTCGGGTTACTTTATGATGGAAGCAGATCTGGGGTATGAGTTTCCGCCTCGGCTGTCTTGTGGCGTCACTGTTTTCGTGCCGGTTATGGAGAAGGCGGTCGGAAAACTCATGAGTAAAGAAGTCGACGTCGAGGAGGTTCTGGATGAAGGTTTTGAAGTTTCGTGGAGCTCCATAGAGGAAGAGAAATGCCGGGATTGTATTGTTTCGGGTGGAAAGTGTGGACGTAGTACGACCGTGTATGAGTTTAGTTGTTTCTGTCCTGATTATAAAGCTTATGCATGGAGCTGTAGCAGTAGTACCACTGGAACTACCCAAGATATGGTACCGGCAAGTGATCCTGTTTATCCTGCACCGTCTGATGCTGCTGGAGATTCATCAGGTGCGTATATCTCTCTTCTTTGTCATCTGGTTGGAAATTTTCATATCGAAGCCTAGAGTTTATTAGTTCTTTTTGTTGTTTGGTGTGTCGCAGTAAAATGTGATATCATATGTTTTTTAGTTATTGCGTATTAAAATACGGTAGAATACTCAATCCTATACGATACACATTTTAATTTGGACCAGGGCGTAATAACAATAAAATGTGATCTCTGATTTTAATAACATGATAACATGACTAATGAAAGCGGGTCTCACACTCCTATTTATGGGCTGACCCTACAAGTGGGACCTATATTTTGCAAATATGTGGTGATATCACCATTAATGCTAAATAGTAATGCTTTGTGTGATAATGATAAATGTGGTGATATCACCACATTTTACATGTGGTTATGGTAATTGGGAACTTTCTACTACATTGGTATGAACTCTTCTCCCATTACCTACCTAGTAGCACTAATGATTTTGATTATGACGGACTGTTTTACCTATGTAATCTTTTTTTGAGTGTATTTTTTATTTTTATTTTTATTTTTTTTAAGCTTACTTTGATGAATCATTTGAAAGCAACTTTTTATGTGATGAGTTGGCTTTAAAGATGCCTTTTTCACCTTTCTTCTATATATGATTCTTTTGTATAGGATATTTGTTATCGTAATTAAGTTGTATAGGATATTTGTTATCGTAATTAGGTTACGCTTTTGCTTAGATCATGTTTACTAATTGATAAAGAAAAGAATGACACTACTATAAGAATGGGCTAGCAGGTCAGTTAAATCCACGTCGCTTTTGGACTGGGCGCGACGTGGAAAAAATTCGAGTTACAACGTCACGCGGGCCGCGACGGAGAAAGCCCAGAAGGGTATCACGTCGCTTGAGAAGGGACGAGGTTAGGCCCATTTTTTTGGGCTTCCACGTCGCGTGAGAAGCGACGGAGGCCACCACAACCACGTCGCATCCAACGCGACGTTATTGAGCTACCACGTCGCGTTCTACGGGACGTGAAAGCAGCAAAATGACGTCGCGCCAAACGCGACGTCGTATGTCAGTTTTTTAGGTCAAAGTTTCCTATTGCTCTCTCTCTCCTTTGATCGAGCTTCAGCTGCCTCCTTGCTTCAGCCGCCTCCTTGCTTCAGCCGCTACTGAGTGTTTCCACCATTTTTTCCGGCATTTGAAGGTAAGTTGAGCCCTTTTAACTCAGTTTTTTCATAGAATTGGTGTTTTCTTGGTTTGGGCTTTGTGATTAGGCGAAATTTATCCAAAAAATTTGTAGTTTTATGTTAAGTTTATGATTTTGGCCAATGTGAATACTTGTTTCTCTATTTTGAACAAATTGTCGTGATATATTGGGATTTTGCCTCTTGAATTTGTCGAAATTGATAGTAAATTCACTAGTTTTAATTTGTTTTTCATGTTTATAGTTAGAATTTTTTTTTCTGTATTTTTTTAGTTCCGAAATTTAGTTTAGCTTTTATTTTCTGAATGTAAAGTATATTAGGTGATCATTTTACCGAATTTGGTAGTATTCTAATTATAACAACTAGTTTCGTGAGTTTTTTTTTTATTTTTTATATTTTGGAATTTTTTTAGGAGATTAGAATCCGAATTTTAAGTTAAGTAGCTTTGTCAATTAATAAATGTGATTATTTGAATGTTATAGTTGAGAATTGTGTTAATCATTGCTACTAGTTTGGAGATGCGTACAAGTTTTTGAAACTTTGGGAGGTAATTGTTATGAAATTTTATTTTTATAGGTATATATATATATATATTTTGTTTGTATATAACTTGTAATATTTCTGAAGATTAATTTTAGATGATAGATGGTTACTTCATTGTTTTATATCTTTTTCAGTTATATGTTGAAGATTCTTGATGATCAATAGTTGAAGCAAGAATCTTGTAATCACTAGAGGTATGTTTCGAAACACAAATTTCTTAAACCAAAAATAATATGTATATGTAATTATGTGAAGCTTTGGAGAATCTGATGTAGAGGAGAATAGGTTCTGGGAAATTGTGTGCTGTGGTGATATAAGGATGATTGAATTGTGTGTGATGTACTTTATTGATGTTGATATTGTTATGAGTGTTCATTGTGTTAAAAAATTTTGTATGGTTTATATAAATAGGGGAAACTCTACCTAAATTTTTTCAACCTTTTAATATTATTAGGATTTGTAATATACATTATTTTTTTGTAGTTGATTAGAATGGATAGAAAGTGGATCTCGGCAGATAGATTATCAATTAAGTATAGAAATGGGGTTGAGAACTTTGTGGACTTTGTTATGGAGAATGCCAAAGATCATAATGCCATTATGTGTCCTTGTTGTAAATGTGGAAATTTGAACAAGTTGAATGTTAAGAAGTTAAAAGAGCATTTATTTTGTAATGGATTTGATAAAAGTTATAAGCAATGGATTTGGCATGGTGAAGAGGTGCAAAATAGCTCATTTTTTGGGGAAAAAAATGTTAGAGAGGAAGATGACTTAGATTTTGAGGAGGATCTTTTTGAAATGATTGATGATGTACAATATGAAGCAAACTTAGATCCTATAAAGTTTAAGGAACTACTTAGTGATGCTGAAAAACCGATTTATCCGAGTTGTACAAGATTCACAAAGCTATCCGTTCTACTTAGATTGTATCATTTGAAAGCAAGGCATGGATGGAGCGATAAAAGTTTTTCGGATTTGCTATCTTTACTAGGAGAGGTGTTGCCAAAGGACAATGAGATGCCACAGTCATTTTATGAGGCCAAGAAAACTTTATGTTCATTGGGTATGCAATTTCAGAAAATTCATACTTGCCCAAATGATTGTATATTATATCGTAAGAAGTTGAAGGATGCAATTTCTTATCCAGTATGTGGAGAGTCACGATGGCAACATAAAAAAAATTCTGAAGAGGTTAGGGATGGAATCCCTGCAAAGGTATTATGGTATATTCCTCCTATTCCGCGGTTTATCCGTCTATTCCAAAATCGTGAGCATGCTAAAGATTTAACTTGGTATGCGAATGAAAGGATAGAAGATGGTAAACTCTGACATCCGGCTGATTCACCGGCTTGGAAGACAATAGATTACAAATGGCCTGCTTTTGGAAATGATCCAAGAAATCTTCGTCTTGGCCTCTCCACAGATGGAATTAATCCTTTCACCTCTCTTAGTAGTAAGTATAGTTGTTAGCCTGTAATGCTTGTCATATATAATCTTCCTCCTTGGTTGTGTATGAAAAGAAAGTTTACACTTCTTACAATGTTAATATCAGGACCTAGACAACCTGGTAATGACATTGATGTGTACTTAGCCCCATTGGTTGATGATTTGAACACTTTATGGAATGATGGTGTTAAAGCGTATGATGCCTATAATGAAGTAGATTTTACTCTTAAGGCTGCATTGCTGTGGATAATCAATGATTTCCCTGCATATGGAAATCTATCAGGATTTTCAGTCAAAGGATATAAAGCTTGCCCTGTTTGTGATGAGAATACAAATTGTCATTATCTAAGACATGCTAGAAAAATTGTTTATATGGGGCACAGGAGGTTTTTACCTAGGAATCATATATATAAAACTTGGAAAAAAGCTTTTAACGGCTCCCAAGACTTTGAGTTGGCACCACAACCCTTGGCAGGAGGAGAGATATTGGAAAAGGTTTCGAAACTTGAATTTAGACTAGGAAAAGTCAAAATAGCCACAACCCAAAAAAAAAGAAAACGATGTACTAAACTGAATGTTGTGAAAACGCCTAAGGGATGTTGGAAGAAAAAATCAATATTTTTTGAATTAGAATATTGGAAATATTTACTCGTGAAACATAACTTGGATGTGATGCATATTGAGAAGAATGTATGTGATAGTATTATTGGAACTTTATTAAATATTCCTAGAAAGAATAAGGACGGGATTGGCGCCCGTATGGACCTTGTTGACATGGGTATTCGTACAGAATTAGCTCCAAAGATTGGTGTTAAACGAACATATTTACCACCAGCTTGTTATACACTGAAGAAAGAAGAAAAACGACAATTATGTCAGTCTTTGTTTGAGATGAAGCTCCCTGACGGCTACTCATCTAATGTAAGATCATTAGTGGATATGGATAATCTGAAACTTATTGGACTTAAATCTCATGATTGTCATACGCTAATGCAAAATTTATTGCCTATTGCAATTCGATCAATACTACCCAAAAATGTTCAGAATGTGATCACTAGATTATGCTTATTCTTTAATTCTATATGTTGCAATGTGGTTGATGCATCCAAGTTGGACGAATTACAACGAGATGTTGTTGTTACCTTGTGTATGCTAGAACAATTTTTTCCTCCAGCATTTTTTGACATAATGATACATCTGATTGTCCATTTGGTGAGAGAAGTAAAATTATGTGGCCCTAATATTTTTCGATGAATGTACCCCTTTGAGAGGAAGATGAAAATCTTTAAAAGTTATGTTCGAAATCGAAGTCGTCCGGAAGCATATATTGTGGAATGTTATATTGCTGAAGAAGCTATCGAGTTCTGTGCAGAATACTTATCAGAAGTAGTAGCAATTGGAATTCCTTGTATTGGTGAAAATGTGAATGCTAATAGAGGCGTAAGTGGTGGTGTTGTGTGTACTGTCAATCGCGAACAAGTAGACCAAGCACATCGTAATGTTTTACAAAATGTAGCACATGTCCAACCTTTTATCGAGTAAGTCATATTGTAAATTGTATTTTGGATTTGAATTTTGTTATTCTTAATGGTACTAATAATTGTCTTTCTTTACAAAGGAAGCATATAAATTGGATAAAGACAAATTATCCAACTAAATCTAAAAGGGAGAAATGGATCCATGATGAACACCATCGCACTTTTATTACATGGTTTAGGCAACAGGTAGTTAATGATTCTACTTTTGACTCATTTGATTCATTACGTTCTTAGATAAATGTTTACAGTTTCGATTGACTATTCTAGTTTTTGGTATAACAGATGGTGGTTGAAATGGATAAGGCAACACACAATGTATCTGATACATTAAAATGGATATCGCGTGGACCTTTATTGGATGTAATTAAGTACTCTTCCTATGTAATTAGTGGTATTCAATTTAGCACTAGAGACCGCGATAACACACAAACTACCCAAAATAGCGGTGTGAGTATAGTGGCCAAGACCATGCATTTTGCAAGTGCTAAAGATAAAAATCCGATTGAGAGTGATATGATCTATTATGGGATTATCAAAGAGATTTGGGAAATTGATTATGTCACTTTTCGATTACCCGTGTTTATGTATGAATGGGTGGAGAGTAACAATGGGGTCATGGTGGATGAGCTTGGGTTTACGTTAGTGGATTTAAACCGAATTGGTCATAAGGACGATCCATTTATAATGGCAACACAAGCCAAACAAGTGTTTTACATCACAGACCCGCTTGATGCTCGATGGTCAATTATTCTTACAAACAAAGCAAAGGAATATCGTACAAAAGTAGTGGATGAAGATGATAATGAAGCACTTGTCTCTCACGAAATTTTTTCAAAAGGAATATCGATAGACTTTACTATAAATGACGCCATAGATGGTGAAAGTAATTATTTACGGGATGATGGTGAAGGTGTTTGGATTGATAATAGAGGGAATAAAAGAAAATAATTGTATGTGTTACGTTCTAATCTTACCATATGTTATTTGATTGTTTATTTTCCATTTCTACTTCGTTTCATTTCATTTTCAATTACATATAGTGCTTAATAATGAAGCTTTCATATTATGTAGGTACTTATGGACATGGATATTGATCAAGATGACGACGCTCAGGAATTCAATCCATCACAACATGTCGACAGCCAAAGCAAGAAAAAAAGGGGGAAAACTCAAATGAAAGGATTGATTAAAAAAAGAAGTAATAATGAAAAGGAAGTCATCTCATACAACAAATGGGGACAAGCAACTGGGGATGAAGGTAGACATTTGTCAAGCTTCTGTGGTCTTATGGTTCGTCGAATAGTCCCAATCAATATCGACTGTTGGCCTCATGTCCCGGACGATATTAAGGATAGAATTTAGGAATCAATCTTGGTAAGATATATAAACTTGCCTATATTTTTATCACTTTAACACATACTTTAGTTTCTCCACTCTACATTTTTCTAACATTAAGATTTGTTCATTAATACAGGAGACATTTGTAGTACCGAAAGAAAGTAAAAAACAGATTATGTCTAGTTGTGGTAAAATGTGGAGAGATTTTAAGACTTCTATAACATCAGAATTAATTTATCAGTATAAAGATACTCAGCCAGAGTTATTAAAACACCCTCCTTCAGCATATATTGAGTGGATAGATGGTCAAGTTTGGACAGAATTCGTGAAGAGTAGACTATCTGAAGAATGGATGCAACTAAGGAAAACTCAACAAGAAAGAAGAGCCAAAAATGTTTACCTACATCGTTTGTCTCGTGGGGATTATGTTGCCCTGGAGGAAAAACTTATACAAAAAGAGGGTGAACTTGAATATAATAGAGGTGATTTTTGGTCACAAGCACGCCTTTCTAAGAGAGGAGAGCATTCTGAAAATGTCAAAGTGGTCGTGGATAAAATAGTAAGTCTTCACTTGATTCTTTCTACATCGTTCATTTATTGAAGAATGATTTGTTTTGTTAAATATTTGTTTTGTAGCAACATTACACTCAGCAGTACCAAGAGGGTAAGCTTCAGATTGACGGGAGTAACGACATTTTAACTATGGCATTAGGAAATCCCGAACAACCTGGACGTGTGCGAGGAATGGGCAAACATGTCACTCAATCACAATATTTTCATACTCCTCCTCTATCAAGAAAAGCATAATTCAATTTAAGAAAATGGCAAGTAGAACAAGAAGAAAAGATGGAAAAGATGTTAAAGGAACAACGAGACAAATTTCAAGCAGAAATAGATGAGCTTCGTGCGGGACAACAAAGTGGAGTGGGTGGTTCTAATACAACTCCACGTTCAACAACAGAAGTTCCTCAAGCAGAAATTCAAAGGAAACAAATACATGTTGATGTAGTTACTTGTACAGGGATGCCAACACAAGGCAAGAAGGTACTATTTTATATAAAAAAAAAAACTCAAATTTCAATATTTACATTATTCATTCTTGCTCTTTTATATAGAACTCATTTTGCAATATGTATTTCATAGAACCGACCTTGCAAGCTCGCATTGGGATCTCTTGATAATGTTGTTACAATCGGACATGTACAAGACTCATTAGATGGAACACTTCTTCATGGGAGAGAACTTGGGGAGAATAACTATCGTGTATCGATAGAAATAGCACTTATCCACAATGCCCCCCTTCCAATTCCAAATCCGGATGACCTTGATACAACAAATATTGGTTTAGCACTTGGATCACATGTTGCTTGGCCAAAATCTCTTGTCATTTTTAACAGTGACCAAGTAAGATCCTATCTATCTTCGCATTTTAATTTGATATTACATGATTTGAATGTTGCTTCGCCAAAATGTCTCACAGCACTCTGAGTTTTACTATTTTTCTAATGTAGGTTCTTGCTGAAAGAAACAAGAAACAACCAAAGAAAGTTCCAACTTCCCAACCACAAGCTCCTCTAACACAAGAGAGAGCACATCCATCGCCTAGAAATAAAGAATTACCTCTTACACAGACGCAAGGAGGACATTATGATACCCCAGTTTCAGTCAGACTACTTCTGAAGACTGTTGAAGCTTGGGAGGAAGATCATTTGGTTCATGTTCCCTTTCCTGGTGACATTTTTGGGGAAGCTTTTCAATTACCTGTATTCAAGGATGATATTATGCAATTTTACAAATTAGAGATGATCGGGGCCGTACCTATAACATTGTACATGAGGTAATATTTTAAATTAGCATGCGCATATTCCAATACTCTATACATGATCTTCTTATATTACGTATGTCTCTATTGTTGTAAGAGATTACACCGTATTATTGTACAACTAGGACATCAGAATATATATATGTTCATGGATCCAAGTAATATCGCTACAGATGGTGGCACACGAGAGAATCGTGCTGAGAATTTTGCAGTTAGGATGTTAGAAATGCAAAATGACAGACAAATATTAGTTGCTCCATGGAATCATGCGTAAGATTAATAACTTACCTAATAACTATAAATTTCTAAGTGATTGGTGTCTTTAAAAACTTATTTATGACATTTGTTATTGATGGATTAATTAGGGAGCATTGGATGTTACTCCTCGTTTACCCCCCGAAAGAATATGTTTGGTTTCTAGATCCTTTGGACTTGGACGTTCGTGAGGAAATTGGCCTGACATTGATAGAGTAAGTCTATTTTGAATATATAGTTACTTTAATTATTGTTAACTAATATACTAAAAGTAATATGTGTTTTCTAATTCATGTGTATTAATCAAAAGGGCATTCCGAATATATAATGAAGATAAAGGATTACGACCATATAGACCTAATGGTCTGGTTTATAAGCGTCTTAAGGTAAACACAATAGAATTATCTCATATTTGTTTCTACATTACTCTTTTCAATATTATATGTACTATCTCTCCTCTTATGTAGTGTCCAAAGCAACCATCAAATGTAGAATGTGGCTTCTTCATATGTAAATATATGAGCGAAATCATTGAACAAGCTAACATTCGATCATTTCTCAGTACAAGGGTACGTTTACCCATTCTACCACATTTCAAAACAAGAAAAATAATTTGCATATTCTAACAATCTTATTCTTTGAATTTGTAGTTTAATGGACTCACTTTCTACACGAAAGAAGACATCAATGTAGTTCGTGAAGAATGGGTTGCTGAACTTTTGGATTATCTCACCTAATAAGGTTATATTTCCTCAGTTGTATCATTGATTTTGGGACTTCATATGAATATAGGTTAATGTAGTTTCGGATTGAGTCCAAGACTTATTATTAGTTTAGTAATGTGACTTAGTTTACACTTCTGAGAATTTTTGGGACTTCATATGTACATAGGTTGATGTGGCTCTGGTGCTGTGTGCTATGTGGTTCGATAAATATTGTAATTTTGTTATCATGTAAATGAAATCCAGGGGGTTTAATGAATTTAATTTTAGAAAACCCCCTGGAAAAGACCTACGACGTACCTTTTTGAGTGACGTCGTAGGTCTACCACGTCACTTATAAAGCGACGTCGTAGGTCTACGATGTCGCTTCAGAAGTGACATGGTAGGTCTACGACGTCACTCAAAAAGGGACATCGTAGGTCTACGACGTCGCTTCAGAAGTGACGTGATAATACTGTACTTACTACGGCAGTCACCTACACGTCGCTTTGGCAGGCGACGTGGTATCTCATAGGCGTCACATATAAAGTGACGTGAAAAATAGTTTTTCCAGTAGTGTGATAAAGGAAAAGAGAGTAACGAGAGTGAAAAAATGAGACATTTCTTTTTAGTTTCACTAATTATGTGAGGGTCTGAGGGATCTCTCAAAATTTGTATCCCGAATCTATACGTGTGCGTATATATATATATAAATATATATATGTGGTAAAACGACGTGATGAAAATTGAGAACAATTCCTTTATTTCCCATAAGGGATTAGTAAACGTGACTTAGGGTCTAGATTTCTTGGTATTGTTAGCCATGCGTAATGGGCCTAACGGCCAAGTGGGTTTAAGAGGTACTTAAAAATGTTATAGCTAGGTGTGAATGGTTTTATTTGTTATTGAATCTACGTACTATTAATTATGAAAAACATTAAAGGATAAATGTACTATAAGCCTCCATATATTATTAGAGGTGTGAGCTACTAAGGCTCATTTATAAATCTTATTTTGAGTCTCCCATCAATTAATTTGTTCTATTATGTATCACATAGCTCAGAGCATTGGTTATTAGTTATTCATGTACCCTACACCTTCCGCTGTATGTTTTGTAGAAAAGAAAGAAAACAAAGGGAAGGAAAAAGTAGGATAGATAGAAAATATGTAAGATGAAAATAAAAATATCTTTTCTCTAAAGTTGTTTGTTATAAAAATAAAAAAAAAAAAGGAAAGAAATACAGTTTATTTTGAAATAATTATTTTATCCTCTCTTTATATTTTAAAAATGAGAAATTTTATAAAATATGCTCCATTTGTACCTTATTTATAAGTATATGACTCTCCCAATAAAACTTCAAAAAATATGACTAGGCACCCTTAAAAAGACTTAACTACCCTCAATATGTTCCAACTTTTATCTATACTTTAGACTTAGTTTTTTTTCACTTTTTCTTGTTCTTCCCTTTTTCTTCTTCTATGCTTCCTCTCAATCTTCAACTTTCTTTCAACACTATAATTTTCTGAACAATCAAAGCTAAATCAATGTTATAGAAATGTAATGGGTATATAGTTTAAAATAGTTGGTATTTGAGTTTTGAGATATTCTGTGGTGGATTCTGTATTAAAAATAAAATTTGGATAAATTTCTACGAATTTCTGGAAACTTGGACTAGCTGCCCTGACAAACATCAAAAATTTCGATGAAATTCGATGCCATTTCAATGAAGTATGCTTTTATAGTGAAATTTGAAAAATTACTCGATGGCCATTGAAATGATATCGAATTATCATTGAAATTCATCGAAATTTTTTGATGACCATTGATTAATTTTCATATTCCATTATAAAAACACAATTCATCAAAATGGCATTAAATTTTATCGAATTAGCATCGAAATAGCATCATAATTCATCAAAATTTTTGATATTTGTCGGGACAGCTAGTCCAAATTTTTAGAAATTTATAGAAATTGATTCAAATTTAATTTTTAATATAAAAATAACCACATAACATCTCGACACTCAAATACAAACTATTTTAAATTATACCTATAACATTTAAACATAGAATTTTCTTAATCGTCCATGATAGAGATGAGAGCGAAAGAAAAAGTTGAGAGATTTTGAGAGCGAAAAAAGATGTTATAGAAAAATTTATATAGAGAGGGCAAGAGCAAAGTGAGAGGATCTTATGGATGTTTGAGTTAATCTTCTTTAGGGGAGTTTTTGAGGTTTTTGTTTAACATCAATAAAATTATGCTTTTTAGGGGTATTTTTGTCCTACGGTCATATATTTTGAACATTTACTGAGAGAGACATATGAGTGTAATTGGGGCATTTATGGAGCGTATTTATTGAAATTTCTTTTTAAAAATTGGTATGCAAGGGTAGTTCGGTAAATTAGACTCTGCCATCAACTAAATATATTTTCTGTTTCTTTTTCCTTCAATTTGGGTCAAGTTTTTGTAGGGCCTGCCAACATTTTTTTCTGAATATCTTTCTGTTACTTTTCCTTTTTCTTTTTGTCAAACTATTTTTTTTTTCTATTTTCTTTCTACTTTTTTTTTCTACTCTTTCTTTTCTCTCCCATTTCTCTCTTACCAAACATAAGTTTGCTGTGTAAGGGTAGTTTAGCAATTCAGTCACCTTATCTAACTAAAATAACATTTTTCTTCCACTTTTCTCTCCATTTTATGGGAGAGAAATATTAAGTAGGCCCCACCCCTATTTTTTTCCACTCATTTTCTCATTCTTTCTTCTTTTCTCTCCTACTAAATAACTATTCTTTTCATTTTTACTCAACTCTTCTCACCCTAACTTTTCTTTCCTCTCATTTGGCCTCTCTAACAACATTAGTATAATTGCTCTTCAAATAAATGAACTTGAAGTATCGAGTATTGTGCATTTACTTCTGAAATAAAAACATATTGAATTGTAACGTGATCTTATTAAACACGGGTTCTTTGGTATGAGGAGTTGTTGGGTATGGAAATGAGAATTTGAAAGATTCCCTTATTTGTTCTGAGTATTGTATTTTTTGATCCATGAGAATGTAAAATCTAAGGAGTTAACTTAGCTATGATTTGGGATATTACAAAATCTGCCCAAATAGGTGGTTTTCACATAAACCTCCGTTTGAATGCGTGGGTTCCACAATAAAATGAAAATCCTTTTAACAGTATATTTTCTTCCAAATTCCTGTCTCATACACAATTAAACACAATTTTTTAAGATCTCAATGCGCAACCAAACACAATTATTCAAATTTTCAAATAATCACATCACCTTCCTCGTATTATTAATTTGAAAACTTTGGAACTCCCAATACCAAACGGTGCCATATTGTCCAAGTCCAACCATGCAACTTTGGAGCTGGCCTCTTTCTGCTTTTTAAGTGACATGTGCCGTATGATGTTCCGGTGGCATGTGCATCATTTCTATCTAAACTAAATTGTTGCAAAAAAGATATCAAAAAACGTTATTGAGTTATAAAGGGAGGCATTTACGGACTCATTCCTTTATAGGCCAAGACAACTTTTCAACTTTTTTATCAAGCAAAAACTAATCAAGAATATAATAAGATGTTAGTAAGTACTCACTAGTAAGTACTCACTAGCTGTCTTTGATTTGAAATTACTTTCTCTTTTTTTTTTTTTTCAAAGAAAAAAATTCCGCAGTACAAGCGGAATAAAACTCATATCTATGGAAAGACTCGAAAGAGTCCATGACTGGATCATAATTACCATACTGTAACCCAAACATGGCTAATTTTTTTTTTCTTTTGGGAAACAAACATGGCTAATTAACCAATTTACACGTCAATTATCTTTTGGAAACGGCTAACTAACCAATTCACATAGAAGTGCATTTATCTTTTGGAAACGGCTTTTCATCCCGGTTAGGTAGAAAACCAATTTACACGTCAATTAATTTTTTTGTCTTTAAAGTTTGTCATCGTACAACCCTATTCTTTACGTTGTTGAACTATGGGCAAATTAATCTTTAGTTAACCAGAGGATCAAAACTTTTGAAGAGGACCACGAGCTAGTAGATCGTGTAGAAAATTTCCTCTTTAAGGAGTATGAGGTGTAGGGATCGAACCCCACCCTCCTACCCGTCCCATATTAATCCATATATAAAAAAAAAAAAAAAAAAAAAAAAAAAAGCAACTTTTGAGTAGGAGCACCTCAAAAAAAATTAAAAATAAAAAATATGGAAAAAAAAAAAGTGAACAACGGAACTACTTTTGAATAGGTATTTGGTGGTGGATAGATACATCAAACAATGAGAACACAATACAAATCGTTTTGTTCTCATCAAACCCAAAGAACGCGAAAGGCATCCTTTTCCGCTCTTTGATTCAGTCCACTACCCCAAAAGTCCAAATCCTCTTTTAGCTACTAATAATTCATAAAACTTTACCAAACTCTCTTTTAGCTTCTACTATTATTTAACAACTCCTTACAAAAATAAAAATAAAAATCTCCAATTACACTGCAGTATCTATCAACGGAAGGCGTGATATTATTTTAGTACTAGCAATTAAACACTAATTAGAAAGTCTAAAAGATATAAAGGTACAGTAATGCTAAAATACAAACAAATACATTCTACGTAACAACATTTTTTTTTCTCGTTTATTAAATGTGACATTAATGATAAAGATGCTTTCAAAGTGTTAGAAACGATTTCTACCATATCGAATTTTGAAAATGAAAAACAGAATAAAATGTTGCCAAACAAATAAGGAATTATAATCGCAGATTTAATATTGATAACCACACGTCACAAATAGTAAGATTTAGAATTCAAATCCCCTAATGTTTGTCAAAGAAAATAAAAAATAGTATCCATTACAAGTGAAACAGTAGATGGCAACATACTAAATTTGATTTTCTATAGGATATATCACCATTAAATGGCATTTGTTTCAGTATCGTTATGTTAAAATTAAGATTTTAGTCTATTTACACATTTTTGTTACGTGGCAGAAAAACTGCTTATTTATGTTTGTTTGTGTGTGTGTGTTTTTTTTTTTTGAGTAATATCTAACATCATTTTCCACCGTTGTAAATTGAGGATAAATGCGATTTCCCTAAACAAATGCTTAAATAATTTTCGGGATGTACCCCTGGATATCACTTCACCTAATAGTCCTACGGAGGAAACTCCCTGGTGATTTCCTTGGTGCAATATGCCCATTTGGATTTTTCTGCTTTTTTAGTTTTTACCGATTTTGTTACGTGTGTTAGCCGCCATGGTACATTCATTAAAATTATTCAATCGAAGAGAACTGATCTTGATTATACAAGTCAACGAACCTGATCAGTCGTCTCTTCGATATATCTTTCATGGAAAATTCCAACAACGCAACCAATACTTCTTAGTCTTCGTCAATAATATCATATCCTATATTCATCTTCCTCCTTTGATTATTATAACACTTTCTGAACAGAAAAAGAGAGAGAGAGAAAAAAATGAAAATCTTTTCCGATCGACGTCTTTGTCATTTCGTCTGACCCCCCACCCCTACCCCAAAAAAAAAAAAAAAAAAACCAATTGGTATTATGTTATTCAGAACATCAAAATTTGAATATCAAAACCCAATCTCCATGAGAGCATAATCAACTTAGGCTTTTGTTATGGAATTTCTCTTGAAACCCTTGAGCACCACCGTCTTCTTTTTCTTCTTCTTCTTGGTTTTCTCTACTATTTACCCCTCGTCTCGCGGCGAAGAAGACGAAGATAGATTCAGAGAGTGCAGCCGTCGGTTTGAGTGCGGCGAACTAAGAAATCTTTCATACCCCTTCTGGGGAGGCGACCGCCCCCAGTACTGCGGCCACCCGGACTTCCATGTTACTTGCCGACCAGGTAACCACCCTGTTTTCAAATTCGAGAATGTCGAGTACAGCATACTCAGTCTCAAACATTCGGATGGAAACAATTGCAATTCTCAGCGCTCCAAGCTATACAACCCGCCAGGAACAAGAGCGGTTCAAGTCTTGCACTTGTGGTGATGAAGCTCCATGGAAGTTATGCCAGATCTGCAGGTTCAGGGAGGTTGACACTTTTTGGAGTGAGACAAGATACCAACATTTTGCGGCCTTCGACGCAGAAAGGGAATAGTCAAAAAGACGGGGCTCTTTAGCCTTACTGTTTTCTACGCGAACGATTCTCTTTTGGAGTCTCTGGAGCCGAATCGCCGGCCGGGGTCATGTAGTGAGGTCGTTTGGGTCCCCATTTTCCCGGATGCTCTTGAGGAGAGCCCGAGCTCTGGCGATAGCGGATTGGAGGAAGTTGGTCGGGCTTTGAGTGAAGGATTTGAAGTAATCTACCCCGAGTTACCGATATGTAAAGTATGCGAGGATTCGGGTGGAATATGCGGCTATTACAGCACTACGCCCGATCAGTACTTCCGCTGCTTTTGCCGCGATGGGGTAAAAACCGGATTTTGTATCCCTCCTCACGGTATGTTTTCTTTTCTTGCATTTAAAATTTTATAAATGAGACATGAGAGGAGTGAGCGAGTCTCTCGAAATGTTATGCCTTGTACGTCCGCGTAAGCAGAAAATAAGTACCTTTAGATTGCATTAATTATTCGGAAGAATTTTCCCTTTCAAAAAAAAAAAAAAAATACTCAGAATAATTTTGTTAAAAAACATGATCGGTAGAATGCTATAAAACCCTTTCTATTTGTCTTTTAACACAACACGGAAGGTTTAAAGCTGGCTTTTCTTTTTGTAAAATTATATGACATTCTCTGGACAATTTATAGAGACACCTCCTCCTGGTACTGAATATATAAAAAGAAAAAAAAATAATTGATGGTCAAAAAAAAAAAAATTATCAAATTGAACTAGCGGAAAGGATGTTCATATTGAACTTAATACAAATCGGGCAGTGTGAGTGCAACTTTTCTTTTCGTGTTTGTAAAGTATTTTCTGGGGTTGCTACACATAATGAATCCTCCCTAGCTTGTCATATGCTTATGTGATTGTCGTTCAAGAAACTGATCCTTCTCTGATTAACTATACAGGCATCACTAGCGGCTGGAAACTTCTCATAGGTATATATTACATATACACTAGTTGTCTTTCTATCCTTGTTGCTCTTCATTTCCATGTTTCTTTTTTGTCTTTTTTCCTTTTTCAATCACCAAGCAGAGTTAATATCACAAATTTTGAGTTCATTTACTATGATCCATCATTATTAATAATTAAGGCTACTTTAGGAGTGCTCAACGGTACTGTTCGACAATACCTTAATCAGCTACTTACCAATTTTACAGGTGTTACTACTGCAGGGACAGCAATATTGCTAACCTGTCTCACAATTTGCTGTCTGAAAATGGTATGCGCAACCAGACCAACAGTCTTTTGGGAAAATATAACAAATGAAGATCAAGATCTTGAAGCTTTCATTAGAAACTACGGACATCTAACAGTTAAAAGGCATAGATTCTCGGAGGTCAAGAAAATGACCGAATCATTCAAAGACAAGTTAGGTAAAGGAGGTTATGGTGAGGTGTACAGAGGAAAGTTGCCCGATGGGCGTCTTGTAGCTGTGAAACTTCTGAAAGCATCCAAAGGAAATGGGCAAGAATTTGTTAATGAGGTTGCAAGTATTAGTAGAACTTCTCACGTCAATATAGTCTCCCTTTTGGGATTTTGCTTGGAAGGTGGCAAAAGAGCACTTATTTATGAATTCATGCCCAATGGCTCACTAGAAAAGTATATATACAATGATTGTCATTTGCAATCCATTCCACACTTGGAATGGGAGAAACTGCTTCAAATTGCTATCGGGATTGCTCGAGGGTTGGAGTATTTGCACCGTGGATGCAACACAAGAATTTTGCATTTTGACATAAAACCACACAACATCCTCTTGGATGAAGATCTCTGCCCCAAGATTTCTGATTTTGGGCTCGCTAAACTTTGCCCGAAGAAAGAGAGTATTGTATCATTAGTGGATGCTAGAGGGACAATTGGATACATAGCTCCGGAAGTGTTCAGTAGAAACTTTGGAGGAGTTTCCTCCAAGTCTGACGTCTATAGCTATGGAATGATGATTCTCGAGATGGTTGGAGGAAGAAAGAATATCAAGGTTGCGGTGAGCAAGACAAGCGAAATTTATTTTCCCGATTGGATTTATAGACAACTCCAACAGGGAAACAATTTAGAATTGTGGGCTGAGATGTCAAGAGAAGAAAATGAAATTACAAAAAAGATGGTTCTAGTGGGTTTGTGGTGTATTCAGACAATGCCATCAGACAGGCCGTCTATGAGTAAAGTGATTGAAATGTTGGAAGGAAGTTTAGAAGCCTTACTTTTACCACCAAAGCCTTCCATGTTTGCTCCAAGATCGCCAGAAAGATTGCCAGTGGAACTAGCAGCACAATCTTCCACTACATCAGTACTATGATACCAAATGATCTCGTCTACGTATTCAGTAAAAATCTTTATGCTAGTGAAAGAACAGTTAGTAATTTGCATTCTTTTAGACAGATCTCTTCACCTATCTGATAATTCCTGTGAAAGGTTCTACATAAGGTTATTTCCTGATACAACTTAATAGAAGTTCAAATATTTATGTAGCTGCAATTTCTTAGTATCGTTCGATTGATAGTCTTCTTAAACTGGGAAATCTTTGATGTAAGGTTTAATTATGTTTATAATTTGATCTATTGTGACATTTCTCATTTAACACACTATGCATACAAAAAGATATCACTAAAACTGACCGAGGTTATTTGTAGTTTAATCTAGAGTTTTTGGCATGGTTGCCTCCTGAATTTTTCGTGGATTGGCAATGTAGCCCCTGAATTAAATTTTTTTACAATTAACCCTTTAAATTTTCAAAACAGTGGCAATTAACCCCTTAAATTTTCAAAAAAGTGGCAAACCGTTAAGGGCTGATAAATTATGGATGAAAATGACATGTGTCAGTCATGTACTTCATTTTTTAGGGGCGTAAATGGTATTTTTTAAATAGTAATTTATTCGGGGTGAAAATAAAAAGAAATTTAAAAAATTTTGGTAAAAATAAAAAATTTTAAAATTCAAACTTTATTAAAATTATCTCTAATCTAATTTAAATCACCCATAATTAACTAAAATCAATTAAAATTTAATTTAAATTATTTAGATTTATAAATATTTAAAAAAAATCTAAATATTCGATTCAAAAAATAATTGAATTTAAAAAATATTTAAATTGAATATCATTTAACACACTATGCATACAAAAAGATATCACTAAAACTGACTCAGGTTATTTGTAGTTTAATTTATTGCTGATTAAATGAATTCCCTCAGAAATCAAGGTTTTGCAGCTGTCCACAAAGCTATGGAAAGTGCGATATATTAAGACTAGGCTATCAAAATTATTATAGCTACAAAGTGTTCTATGAAGTGAAAATAGTTGTTGTTATCCCAAGAATAGCTAACCCAAGAGGGGGGTAAATTGGGTTTTAAAATCTTTTACAAACTTTTTGAATTAAACAACAAGAACGAGCAAGTAAATATAGCAAATAAATAAGCACAATCTCAAAGTAAATAAATTAAAGAGATAGGAATAGAGAGATTGCAAATACTATTTTTACGAGATTCGACAAATACAACGGTTTGCCTATGTCTCCAGCCCTTCGCACTTGTTTAGAGCTTTTCACTATTGGATCAAGTTTATGGGCTTGACCGACCCTTGTACAACCGGAGTGATTTCTTCTTAGTCATACCCACGCCTTTACAATAGTCTAGAATCCAGCTCTATTACATCTAACCACAGATTGTTTAGAATCCGATGTCAACCTCACTTATACCGGATTGTTTAATGACTCCGATGCCAACCTCACCTCTCAATAATGATTTTATGAAAATACAAGTGAACACTCACTCAAAGGATCACCTTTTAAAGAAATAATACAAGATAAGCTTAGGTGATTTGAGAACAATGCATAAGTGATGCTCTAGGAATGGCTCAAATAGATTTGAAAGTTAAAGTTGAGTAAAAGAGAACTTTTGTACTTAGAAACTGATTGGATATCAGTGTAGGTTCATATTCTCTGTTCTTAAGTCGTCAAACTTGGCTTCATTTAAAGTTGCCTTCAAAAACTAGCTATTTTCAACCATTACTAGCTATCTGCCAGAAAAGTGGTCGACCACTTTCAAAAGTAGTTGACCATTTTTACTAGCCGTTAGAGTCTGATAGTGACATTTAGCTCCAACGGCCAAATGGTCGTGCTGTAATAGTCGACCATATTTTAGGACCAGAAACCATCGTTTGGTTTCCTTGGTTCCTTTTTTGTCGATATTTTAACTTCCATTATTTTCCAAATATTTTTAACACTAAAAATAGATTTTTTGAGGGAATTTTGACTAGATTAAAAATGATATTTATTTTCAAACTTCTAAAATAAAATAACTATTTTAACCTTAAGATAGTTTGAAAATTCTTTTAAAAGTATGAGCCAGTGCAAAGAGAATCTATGTGCAATGAACTAAATCAAATATAAGACTAAGTATGAAATATACCTTTTCTAAACACGGTCTTGTATCTTGATTGTTCATCTTCAAACTTGATTCTCATAGGTCCATATGCATCCATCTTCAAGCTTGATTCCTTGATTAACACGAGCTAGAACTTTAAAATTATTTCACTATACACTCAAGTTAAATCATTAGTACAAAGTCAAATGTTTATTATCTTCAAAATAAGAGTAAGATTGAAATCTTAATTTTTCAACAGTTGCAAGATGGGACAAAGAGGAATGACTCTACAAAATAAACTAGAAAACTATATGCAAATGCAAATGCAAATCTAGGGGTGAATAAAAAATTCGCTAACCCACACTGCCCGTCCAACTCGCTCTAATCGGCACCTTCCAAACTGCTTAAAAGTAAAACTGCATATCCGTCAAATTGCTTAAAAGTAAAACTACGGATTTTGTGTTGGTTATGAGTTACATGTTTTTCAAACCGCTAAAAAATAAAACCACCAAACCACCCAATAAAACCGTCATGCACTCTTAATTGTAATTTATATTTTTATATAACATAGTATATAAAAATTGAAATTTAATTTAATCACTAGATAATTATTTGATGACATTCTACTAAATTTTTTTAACACAATCTTTATCTATTTGAAGTTTTAGTATGTGTAAGTGTGTTTACATTAATATTCAATATATTTTTTCTTTCAATTTTAGATGAATAATCTTTACCAAATATATATATTCTTAAATTTTTGAGTTTATATGACATAACACTTTAAAAATTCTAATAAAAGATAATTAAAATACTATTAAAAATATTTTATAATGATTTTTTTTTACATTCACAAAATACGTAATTATAAGTTTTAGTTAATCCAACCCGCCCAATAAACTGCCCAAAAGTCGTACACTAAAAACCACCCAACCCATACCTTAGTTGGATGGGTTAGACATTTTCTAAATCGCATGAAAAAAAAAAAAAAAAAAAAAACTCACTCAAACTGCCCATTAACCGCCCAACCCGCCCATTGTGCACCCCTATGCAAACCTGTGCTTCTAGATCAAATATTCTTCTAACCAATATGTATTCTCTTTTAATCAAGAAACATGCTACCGGTAGAAATTTTTGGTGGCTTCTTATTTCGTTATGTTTATTAACATGTTAATATAAATCCTAATTCACCCATAAATTAAGTCCAAAGAACATGAGAATATAATTTGTTTTGTTATATTCTAATCAACAGAGCTGTATATGTGTATAAATATAATACACTTGAGTAATTACGAGATGTATGTTATAACATTTATAACAGTTGAGAGAAATTAATGGCTTTAATTGAGAAGATACGCCTTTCCATTAAATTCCATACAAGTAATTTCATGAGAAGTATTTAACTGATATACACCAACATTGTCATAACTCATATGCTCTGTTCTTCAAATTTCTATTCCAGCTTTGAATCTTCATGTCCCAAAAAAGATCCTGGACTTATATCTTGTCCGTTCAACACTATAAAACGATGAAAGTTCATCTTACCAAGTCCATTTCTCATTTACAACCAATAAAATAAATAAAACAATCACACAAATAAACAGATTACTAGTCAGATAAGAAACTCAGTTGAAAAAAACCTAACGGCCATGCAGATGAAACTTATATGTCAACATCGAATCTCACATAATATTTACATCTCATTCAAGAGATTAAAACATTTAGTAGATGAAAAGCAAAAATAAAAGTCATCCACTTTTAGGCATGCTGTAGATACTTAGCTTTATGATACTCTTTGAAGACTAACTGAAATGTACAAGAAACTTAACCACTTGCATTTGGTGTTGTATTCCTGCTACTCCAATTTATTGTCACAGTATCCGGTGAAAGTGTCAGTGGACCATTCTTTAGCAACACAGCATCATCGGCTGCAGAATCTTTCTTCTCTGCCTTCTCTGTTTCGTTATCTCTACTCTGTATGGCCTTTAGTTCTTCCAGCACATCAGCCATAGATGGTCTCATATCCTTCTCATGTTGAAGACACTGAAATGCTAGTTCAGCTACAGCAGTTATCATTTTTCTTACCCTGGAATCTGAATCGAACCCAAGAGATGGGTCTACTAGCTCGTGTAATGCGTGATTTTGGATCCGGTTCATGGCCATGGTTGACAAATTTATGTCATGTCTATGCCTCGTGATGTCAACAGCAGGCATGGATGAAACAAGCTCCATCAAGACCACCCCAAAGCTGAAGACATCACTCTTGCTTGTGAGCTGATAGCATTGGTGATACTCTGGGTCGACATAACCAGGAGTCCCTTGTGGAGCAGTTGAGACATGAGTGACATGTGTTGGAAAGAGCCGGGACAATCCGAAATCTGCTACTTTGACAGAAAAATTCTTGTCCAGGAGTATATTATTGGTTTTCACATCACGGTGAATGATTTCAGAGGCATGGAGATACGTCAACGCATAAGCAGTTTCTATGGCAATGTTCAGTCGAATAGGCCATGGAAGTTCACCACGTTTAGCTTTTTCACCATGAAGATGATCAGCAACAGTTCCATTTGGAATGTACTCGTATACCAGAAGGAGTTCGTGGCTGCGACGGGAGGTGCAGCCGTAGAGTGAGACGAGATTTCGGTGACGCAGGTGAGCTAAAATCTCAACTTCATTCATGAACTGCTCTACTCTCCTGCAATTGCTTTCATAGAGACGCTTGACCGCAACAGCTCGACCATCACGAAGTTCGCCTATATCAATTATTCGAAATATTCACGAACTTGTAACAATGAAGATTAGGATACTTGTGAAATTCCTCAACTGAAAGATTCTTAGTCTTACCATAATAAACCGTGCCAAACCCACCATCTCCAAGTTCTTTGGACGAATCGAAGTTCTTGGTGGCCTCTACAAGTTCTTCATAGGAGAAAAGATGGACTCCAAGGTAGGTACTTCCCTTCTCAACATCCTTGTCCTTTCCCGAAGAAATTTCAGAAGAGATGTTTCGGAAGAGTAAGGATGAGGGAGCATACTTTTTACGGTTGCGGCATTGATAGAAAAAGCAAATAACTGACATAACCGCTATCCCAGCAAAAGCAGCACAAACACCTGTGTAAGAAAGGAGAGTTGTAAGAAGTTGCATAGGCGATCATCTAACAGGAAATTATAAAAATACAATAGACAAGGAACCAAAGGGAGGATAATTAGTGTATTACCAATGATAATCTTCAGTTTCCAGTCCCTTCCTGCAAAGGTAATCACAGAAGGCACAAATCTTACAACATTAATAATGTCTGTTTGAAATTTATGGAAGCTACTCAGAAAATTCAGAGGAAACGTTCTACTAAGTAAACAGATCAGTGTAAACCAGCTCAGTGTTCACTGTGTATAGAAAAATAAATTCCAAGTTCTGAAACGTATCTCTTTACACTAATAGAAGAATGAAGCAAAGGAAGGGACTATATTGCATGAATTCATCCCATAGGCATAGCTAGACGTTTCTAGTAAAGCAATGATAACATGTCAAGATTATTATCAAATGACAGAAAGCAATTCAGAAAATTATAAGCAGTGGCAAAAATAGAAAAGTACAAAAGGAGCCACAAATTTAACAATAAGTCAGTAAAATCAGACTTCATGGAACAATAAATGTTTCAGGATTCAATTGGGAGTGCAGTTATTGTCCCATACGTGCTTCTCTAATCTATAACTGTTTGTTTGAGTACTTATTTGTACGGATCATATTTTTTTCAAATAAATTTATAGCTAAAAACTGGGACCGTAAAAGAAGTACCAGTTTCAACTTAAAATATTTGGTATGCGGCAAGAGCACCGGGGAAAAACATGTCTAGCTGATGCAAAAGCAAGCCCCTTGTGGGGTGGATTTTGAAACCTAATTGTGAATGAAATATTATAAAATGGGATAGTCCAAACAGAATTACCATCATCACAGGTTCTCATATGAGGTCGATCACCACAAAAACAAACAAACTCATTTTTGTTGAATCCACAACGCCCACCACTTTTCTTGCAACTGCTGCAACTATGACCAGTCCAATTCAACAGGAACCCCATCTTCAAGATTTCCGTATAATTCATTTCAAGCAAACTATTAAACTCAACACCATCAGCCATTTCAGCAGGCATCTTAACAGAAGATTGGCATGAGTCGAACGAAAAGTTCGCGTGCTGCAATGCCTCCTTATGAAAAACAGCAAATGAGTGATGACTTTTATTGCTGTAACAGTCAACTGGAAATGGATAGACGTACTCTGTAGGCTTTGAGGTACAGTTGTAGAAGAAAGAAAAGTCAATGTGATCAGAAGCAAAGTTGAATGGAGTTTCATCAAGGGTAAAGTTGTGACGAGGAACGGGGCATTTCTCATTGTAAACTGCATCATTAGCCACGAGAAAGGAGTTGTTTGAGTAGAATATTTCCTTAATGATGTAATCATCATTGGAAATTCTGAGAACCGGGTTTTTCTCGCGGCAAGTGATCCTAAAGTTTTGGTATCCACAAAAGGATTCTTGTTGATGAGAAAGCCAAAAAGGGTAACTAATGTGTGGTCCATTTCCGCAGGTTTGAGGTTCGCAGGCCTCGAATTTTGGGTCTACCGAAAGAGCTAGCTTCACAGAAATGGTGAAATAGATGATAAGGAAGCATATATGCAAATGCTTATTGAGTTTGAGGATGTACATTTGGGAGGAAGATAAGAATAAAAACAGAGGAAAAAGGAGGAGAAGAAAGGCCAAGTGTAGGAAGGAAGCACATAGAGGAAAATTCTATATGGTAGGTGAAGCGTGATATAGCAAATCTCTTGAGCACTTGGTTTGAAGCTTTGTTTTATTAGGCCGCGTGATTGAGTTTGAAAAGCAAGGAGAAAGACAAAACAAAGAATGGTTCAAGCAAAAGCAAAGATATTGTCACTTTAAGTATCTCCAAATTGTTAAACTCCAAAATGGGCCCCAAACTTAAATTCTTAATTCAAGCATAGATGTATGCCTTTCAATCTTATAAATGGTGTTAAATAAGTTGAAATCAAGGACTTTGAGCTATGGTAGTTAGCTTCAAATGGGAGTTTGAATAACATCTCCCCAAAAATGAGGTTAAATTTTCTAGCCACTAGAATATGTTGTTATATTTATTGACAATGACTTGGGAATCTAAAGGCTAGAATAGGGATTATTATTCAAGTGGTTAATCACAAAAGGGACAAAAGTCTTTAATAGGAGTTTAAGCCTAGAACTAATTTTGCTTTAAAGAGGCTGGCCAAAGTCACAAGAAAACTTAGTAAGCTTTAATCAAAGTTTAAGCAGCTTTTAAGATCACAATCAAATGGAGCTTTCTCTGGCTTAAACTTCAATGATTTAGACAAGACAACTTTGAAATTCTTGGTCAGGAATAAATTTCTTCACTAATTAAAGCCTATTATATTGTAGAAGACATCAGTTCTAGTAATGGTGACATCATAGTGATTCGAAGTTACAAAATTTCTCATAGACAATATTTTCGTATACGTATAATAGTTTCAAGTACTATATGCAATGGCAACCCATTAGAATAGTGAAAGGCTTTGAGTAATTAACAAAAAAAGACAACTATCTTCCAAAAGACTACTCGTGCCCACCAAGTAAATCAATGGGTGGTGGTGCATGTGGAAAATTGGATCAGTGGACGACCTTGACCTTTTATGGTTGGTTGAACCGAAAGCAGAGAAAAAAGAAAATATTACATAAAGAATCGCACTTTCCTATTTTACGCAAATAGGAGTTATTTGTTTATTTAGTTAAATTATTAAATTTAATTATAAAAAGTGATGTAAACGTCAGAATTGTGAATAAAGTCATCATATGACGTTCACGCTGCCTATTACAAGTATATTACATCTGAAATCTAATTTTCTGAAAAATAAATAAAAGACGGGCTCGGGTTAAAGCATATAAAAGAAAACAAAAAACAAAAAAAAATATAATGGGTTCTACTTGCTTTTTTCTTTCCCCACCTTATGTAGGGTGAGGATTCAAGACCTCACATTGAAATAAAATGTGTTACCATATCAAACAAACTATATCTAGGACCACAATTATCTGGTAATTTTGATTTGAAACTAATGAGAGAAATAATATATACCAACATAGACCGGAATCCAAAGTCAATGGTTCGAAAAATAGAAACGCGTTTTGAATAAATGATTAATAACACACAATCAAAATTGGTCCACAAAGGCCAAATGTTCAGAGGAAACTAGAAGTTTTGAATTTTGATCAGTAACTTGTAATTATATGTCTATATCGGACTTCTACATTTGGACTAAATGTCCCAATCCAGACTAAAATGACTACATGTATAATCTTTTCAAATTTTTTTAATTAGTTTTTTTTTTTTTTTTTCATTAGCTTGAAGTTTAATTAGTAAACTTAGTAAAGCTTCAGCTTTACTTTAATTTCTGAACCTTTGATTATTCAGTTTAGTAAAGTGTAAATCTTATCACTTTAATTTAACGAAAGAAATCATATATCCTGTAGTATAGTTAATTATTATTTTTAATTTAGATTTAAAGCGCGATCAAGTATCAAATTTAAAGAGCGATCAATAATCATATTTAAAGAGGGAATAAAATACAATCAAGAACAGCCAATAAATTTTCAATAATTTTGGCCCCGTTTGTTTCACCTATTTGAATGTGTGTATTTGAATGAAAATTGTGGAATGGGTTATAATTGGAATGGAAGACATTTGAATGAAAAAAATAGTGGAATGGGTTATAATTAGAATGGGAGTATTGGAATAGACCATTCAAAAACACCTCTTCCCCTCCATTCTCATCCAAGACACAAAAATCCATTCAAATAGTTGATGTGACTGATGAACCATTTGAATGGAAAAACTAAATTGTTGAAACAAACACTCATTCCAAAAGACCATTTGAATGGAAAATTTAGAGTTGTTGAAACAAACACTCATTCAAATGAATTTTCCATTCCAATAGAATGGAATGGGCGAACCAAACGGCACCATTTATGTTTCTTTTACCCTATATTCAGCAATAGATTTTTCTTTTCAAAAAAAAAAATGAAGATCTTAAGTACCCGCGAAGAATATTATGGCTATATTTATTAATAATTAGGCCCAGAAGATATAGCCAGTGGTTTGTCTGAACTCTTGAGCGGTCAAGTTTACCGGGGGTTTATTCTTCACTATTTAAATATTGGGGATGGCTACGGTAGGGGCGTCCCTACGTAGGGTCATGCCTTAATTATCGTTGGATGGGAATCTGTGGAGAATAACGGAAATCTGTGGAGAATCTATTTATATACAGATTCCCATCTAACAGTGAATAGACAGACCCTACGTGGAGGCGCCCTTACTGTAGACGCGCCCTTAAATATTTGGACCGTTGACATGTTCAACAGAGGACTATTCATAGCCAAAATCCTTCGCAGCTTTCCAGCTGTCGAGTACGTAAGACACGTCAGATTATGGGCCATCTTATTGGTTCTAGGTCCTCCAGAAGTCAACAAGATTGGATGACCACGTCTATGACCATCATCTCTAGTCAATGAAAGAGTACACACCTAAAACCTCATTCCCCGCTCTAATGACTAATACTCTGGGCACTTAATGTGCTTAGAACTAAAGTGCCCGGATTTTCCTAGATGGTTTTATACTAAAGATTATAATTGATATTCTGAATCACACATAAGCCTTACCTGGAAATGGAATGTCGTTTCATCATCGTAAATAAATATCTCGTATAGTAATGATATCTCCTATGGTATTTAACACCTGCTCATAGCATTACTCTACTTTAATGGAATATAGCTAAGAAAACATATCCAAATAATGAACCACTGAATGGATAAAAAACAAGAACCAACTTAATGGAATGGAGTGAAAAATAAAATAAAATGAAACTTTAATTTACCAAAACTAGTCTCAAAGTGTTTCCTTAATTATAAAAGTTATCTAATTTCTTGTTGGAGTTTTGTTTTTAAATTTTTTTTTTTTTTTTTTTGAGTACTACTAGACACCAAAAATTTGCCCAAAACTTATACAAGACAATGTGCATGACGTGCATAATGTGGTCCTATTCAAGTCAGAAGAAGAATCTTCGAAGTTCTAGGCTTTCATCCTGTTGTGCGATCTAAAATTTATATATTGGTCAATATCAAATAAGGAAAGTCAACTGCCGAGTTGAACACGTCAGGTCGCATGTTAGTTTTTTGAATCAAAGTGCGACCTCCTCCAAATAAGTCAAATGCGATTAGCATAAAAAGGAAACTAGATCCAGTATCTTCAAATGGGTAATCAACAAAGAAAAGGGAAACAAGCCTCGGTGTGGAGATCGAGTAATTCATTTAAGATGTCACCCAAGATTGTATTTTCTAATTATGCACTTACCTATTTGTGTAATTAGGAAACATTGAGTCACCCTCACCTATATAAAGGGAGCTCAGTCTCATTGTAATTCACGACACAATTTCCTCACAAACACTTCGCTACATTTTGTAACTCTCTCTCTCTCTATTCTCATCCTTGAAACTTAGAGAAACTCTTGTAATTCTCCAGAAAATAGTGAACAGTGGACGTAGGTTCATCTTTTTTAGGGCTGAACTACTATAAAATTCTTGTCTCCTTATTTGTTTTAATTTATCAACCATTTTCACACACAAGCTACATCTTTCAATTTCTTAAATTCATTGTTGACAAAACCTTCGTCAACACATCCTTATGCCAGAAAGATAGTAAAGAGTATGTACCGAGTTTAAAAAAGAACAAAAACTAACTCTGAAATTACTGCTCATTAATTGAAAAGAATTGAGCAACAAAAGCTAACTCTGAAATTACTGCTCATTAATTGAAAAGAATTGAGCAACTGAGACAAGAATATTGCAGAAGAGTCTTCGTAACAAAAAAATGCTATCATCACTGCGAGGAGTTAGCAACAATACACTAACTAACAAGATAAATGTCATTTATCATCATTAGCAACGCAAGCAATCTGCAGCACATATATGGCAGGGTATATCTAAAATGTCGCATAATACTAGGAGACTCGATTAATCTTCTATTGACGTGTGTCAATTTTGTAACATTGTCGTGTATATCATGATGTAGCTAATGCACATATTGAGGATTTTGAAAGACCCCTCGAGTCTAAATGCATATTACAGCACAAAAAGTCTGTATCAAACTAAGCACAGATAGATAACTAAAACAAAAGTTATAACGTGGTCCAGATTATTAGCAATAAACTTTCACAACGATGTAATCCAAAACAACTTCTTCTCCTCTTACCCCCGGCCGTTTTGATAATTAATGTTCTTCTAGAGGGTTTTATTATGAATTTTGCCTTTTTCCCTAGTACGTTAAAGTACCCTTAGAAAAACAAAGATATATATTCAACTGTCAAAGTTTAAAGTTTGATGGGATGAAACGAAATCATACCGTGACGAGGGATACAAAATCCGGTTTTTACCCCATCGCGGCAAAAGCAGCGGAAGTACTGATCAGGCGTAGTGCTGTCATAGCCGCATATTCCACCCGAATCCTCACATGCTATACATATCGGTGACTCGGGGTAGATTACTTCAAATCCTTCACTCAAAGCCCGACCAACTTCCTCCAATCCGCTATCGCCAGAGCTCGGGCTCTCGTCAAGAGCATCCGGGAAAATGGGGACCCAAACGACCTCACTACATGACCCCGGCCGGCGATTCGGCTCCAGAGACTCCAAAAGAGAATCGTTCGCGTAGAAAAC
>JXTC01000006.1:182077-205164 GCA_002914845.1 Trema orientale
AGGAGGGTGGGGTTCGATCCCCACACCTCATACTCCTTAAAGAGGAAATTTTCTACTCGAGCTACTAGCTCGTGGTCCTACTCAAAAGTTTTGATCCTTTGGTGAACTAAAGATTAATTTGCCCATAGTTCAACAACGTAAAGAATAGGGTTGAGAGTATTGACTACGATGACAAACTTTAAAGACAAAAAAATTAATTGACGTGTAAATTGGTTTTCTACCTAACCGGGATGAAAAGCTGTTTCCAAAAGAGAAATGCACTTCTATGTGGTTAATTAGCCATGTTTGTTTCTCAAAAGAAAAAAAAAAAAAATTAGCCATGTTCGGTTTGCAATATGGTAATTATGATCCAGTCATGGACTCTTTCCATAGATATGAGTTTTATTCCGCTTGTACTGCGGATTTTTTTTTTTTTAAAAAAAAAAAAAAGAGAAAGTAAATTCAAATTAAAAGACAGCTAGTGAGTACTTACTAGTGAGTACTTACTAACATCGTATTAGATTCTTGATTAGTTTTTGCTTGATAAAAAAGTTGAAAAGTTGTCTTGGCCTAAAGAAGCGAGTCCGTAAATGCCTCCCTTAATAACTCAATAATGTTTTTTGATATCTTTTTTGCAACAATTTAGTTTAGATAGAAATGATGCACATGCCACTGGAACATCATACGGCACATGTCAATTAAAAAGGAGAAAGAGGCCAGCTCCAAAGTTGCATGGTTGGACAACATGGCACCGTTTGGTATTGGGAGTTCCAAAGTTTTCAAATTAATAATGGGATGAGGGTGATGTGATTGTTTGGAAACTTGAATAATTGTGTTTGGTTGCGCATTGGAATCTTTTTTAAGTTTCCTAAGAATGTTAGAAAATTGTGTTTGATTGTGCATGAGATAGGAATTTGGAAAAAAATATACTGTTAAAAGGATTTTCATTTTATTGTGGAACCCACGGATTCAAACGGGGTTTTATGTGAAAACCACCTATTTGGGCGGATTTAATATTATCCCAAATCATAGCTAAGTTAACTCCTTAGATTTTATATTCTCATGGATCAAAAAATGCAATACTCAGAACAAATAAGGGAATCTTTCAAATTCTCATTTCCATACCCAACAACTCCTCATACCAAAGAACCCGTGTTTAATTAGATCTCATTACAATTCAATATGTTTTTATTTCAGAAGTAAATGCACAATACTCGATACTTCAAGTTCATTTATTTGAAGAGCAATTATACTAATGTTGTTAGAGAGGCCAAATGAGAGGAAAGAAAAGTTAGGGTGAGAAAAGTTGAGAGAAAATGAAAAAGAATAGTTATTTAGTAGGAGAGAAAAGAAGAAGGAATGAGAAAATGAGTGGAAAAAAATAGAGGTCGGGCCTACTTAATATTTCTCTACCATAAAATGGAGAGAAAAGTGGAAGAAAAATGTTATTTTAGTTAAATAAGGTGATTGAATTGCTAAACTACCCTTACACACCAAACTTATGTTTGGTAAGAGAGAAATGAGAGAGAAAAGAAAGAGTAGAAAAAAAAAAGTAGAAAGAAAATGAAAAAAAAAATAGTTTGACAGAAAGAAAAAGGAAAAGTAACAGAAAGAGATTCGGAAAAAAATGTTGGCAAGCCTCACAAAAACTTGACCCAAATTGAAGAAAAAAAAAACAGGAAATATTTTAGTTGATGGCCGAGTCTAATTTACCGAACTACCCTTGCATACCAATTTTTAAAAAGAAATTTCAATAAATATGCTCCATAAATGCCCCAATTACACTCATATGTCTCTCTAGTAAATGTTCAAAATATATGATCGTAGGACAAAAATACCCCTAAAAAGCATAATTTTATTGATGTTAAACAAAAACCTCAAAAACTCCCCTAAAGAAGATTAACTCAAACATCCATAAGATCCTCTCACTTTGCTCTTGCCCTCTCTATATAAATTTCTCCATAACATCTTTTTTCGCTCTCAAAATCTCTCAACTTTTTCTTTCGCTCTCATCTCTATCGTGGACAATTAAGAAAATTCTATATTTAAATGTTATGAATATAATTTAAAATAGTTTGTATTTGAGTGCCGAGATGTTATGTTATATTAGAAATTAAATTTGAATCAATTTCTACGAATTTCTGAAAATTTGGACTAGCTGCCCCGACAAATATCGAAAAGTTTGATGTCTTATGATGCTATTTCGATGCTAATTCGATGAAATTTAATGCCATTTCGATGAATTGTGTTTTTATAATGGAATATGAAAATTACTCAATAGTCATCAAAAACTTTCGATGAAATTCGATGAATTTCAATGATAATTCGATATCATTTCAATGGCCATCGAGTAATTTTTCAGATTCTATTATAAAAGCATACTTCATTGAAATGGCATCGAATTTCATCGAAATTTTTTATGTTTGTCAAGGCAGCTAGTCCAAGTTTCCATAAATTCTTAGAAATTTATCCAAATTTTATTTTTAATACATAATCCACTACAGAATATCTCGAAACTCAAATACCAACTATTTTAAACTACATACCCATTACATTTCTATAATATTGATTAGCTTTGATTGTTCAGAAAATTATAGTGTTGAAAGAAAGTTGAAGATTGAGAAGAAACATAGAAGAAAAAAAAGGGAAGAACAAGAAAAAGTGAAAGAAAACTAGGTCTAACGTATAGATAAAAGTTGGAACATATTGAGGGTAGTTAAGTCTTTTTAAGGGTGCCTAGTCATATTTTTTGAAGTTTTATTGGGAGAGTCATATACTTATAAATAAGGTACAAATAGAGCATATTTTATAAAATTTCTCATTTTTAAAATATAGAGAGAGGATAAAATAATTATTTCAAAATAAACTGTATTTCTTTCTTTTTTTTTTTTATAACAAACAACTTTAGAGAAAAGATATTTTTATTTTCATCTTACACATTTTCTATCTATCCTATTTTTTCCTTCCCTTTGTTTTCTTTCTTTTCTACAAAACATACAGCGGAAGGTGTAGGGTACATGAATAACTAATAACCAAAGCTATGAGCTATGTGATACATAGTAGAACAAATTAATTGATGGGAGACTCAAAATAAGATTTATAAATGAGCCTTAGTAGCTCACACCTCTAATAATATGTGGAGTCTTATAGTACATTTATCCTTTAATGTTTTTCATAATTAATAGTATGTAGATTCAATAACAAATAAAACCATTCACACCTAGCTATAACATTTTTAAGTACCTCTCAAACCCACTTGGCCGTTAGGCCCATTACGCATGGCTAACAATACCAAGAAATCTAGACCCTAAGTCACGTTTACTAATCCCTTATGGGAAATAAAAGAATTGTTCTCATTTTTCATCACGTCATTTTACCATATATATATATATATATATATATATATGCACATATAGATTCGGGATACAAATTTTGAGAGATCCCTCAGACCCTTACATAATTAGTGAAACTGAAAAGAAATGACTCATTTTTTCACTTTCGTTACTCTCTTTTTCCCTTTATCATTCTTTTCTTTATCAATTAGTAAACATGACTTAAGCAAAAGCGTAACCTAATTACGATAACAAATATCCTATACAGAAGAATCATATATAAAAGAAAGGTGAAAAAAGCATCTTTAAAGCCAACTCATTACATAAAAAGTTGAAATGATTCATCAAAGTAAGCTTAAAAAAAATTAAAAAAAAATACACTCAAAAAAAGATTACATAGGTAAAACAGTCCGTCATAATCAAAATCATTAGTGCTACTAGGTAGGTAATGGGAGAAGAATTCATACCAATGTAGTAGAAAGTTCCCAATTACCATGACCACATGTAAAATGTGGTGATATCACCACATTTATCATTGTCACACAAAGCATTACTATTTATCATTAGTGGTGATATCACCACATATTTGCAAAATGTGGGTCCCACTTGTAGGGGCAGCCCATAAATGGGAGTGTGAGACCCGCCTTCATTAGTCATGTTATCATATTATCAAAATCAGAGATCACATTTTATTGTTATTACGCCCTGGTCCAAATTAAAGTGTGTATTGTATAGGATTGAGTATTCTACCGTATTTTACTACGCAATAACTAAAAAACATATGATATCACATTTTACCACGACACACCAAACAACAAAAAGAACTAATAAACTCTAGGCTTCGATATGAAAATTTCCAACCAGATGATAAAGAAGAGAGATATACGTACCTGATGAATCTCCAGCAGCATCAGACGGTGCAGGATAAACAGGATCACTAGCCGGTACCATATCTTGGGTAGTTCCAGTGGTACTACTACTACAGCTCCATGCATAAGCTTTATAATCAGGACAGAAACAACTAAACTCATACACGGTCGTATTACGTCCACACTTTCCACCCGAAACAATACAATCCCGGCATTTCTCTTCCTCTATGGAGCTCCAAGAAACTTCGAAACCTTCATCCAGAACCTCCTCGACATCGACTTCTTTACTCATGAGTTTTCCGACCGCCTTCTCCATAACCGGAACCAAAACAGTGACGCCACAAGACAGCCGAGGCGGAAACTCATACCCCAGATCTGCTTCCATCATAAAGTAACCCGAGCGAGAAAAGTTACTTCGATCGCAAGAAAATCTTGTTTGCCCGGGATGTTTGGTCTGATCGCAGTCGTATAACAACGCGGCCATTTGATCTTTCGCGGTGAAACTGAAAGGTGTGGACTCCAGACTGATGTTAGAGAATTTATCAGGACAGGTCGAATCTGATAAGTCCGTAATGGCAAGATTGAGAGTCCGAGCTGTCTGGTCGAGTTCGAGTACGCGGAATCTCTGGGACATTCCGTCGAACACTAGGTGAGCATCATCTGATTGGCAGTCGAGAACAAATTCTGGGTGTCCGCAGGAATCGGGCTGGTGATTTCCCCGAAAAGGGTAGGAAATTCCTTTGAGTTTCCCGCAATCGAAAGGCTGGCAGCTTCCCAATCGAACGTCGGTTTTGAAGCAATTTACATGGCTTGGGACTAAAATTAATGAGAGTATTGGGACTAAGAGAAGAAAGGAACACAAGGAAAAAACAGAGGAATTCATTAACAGAGATAATATCTAAAAATTTGTGAAGAAGAGGAAGAAGAAAAGAAAATTTTAGTATTAATAATTTGATGATCAAAGAATACTATAAATATTTCATTTCTAAGAGATATTAATTACATTAAAACAATAATAGTAAGTTGACTAACGTGTTACAATTTGTTTTGTGAAAACAGAGAATAATTAAAAGGGTTTTGTTTTTGTCAAAGATCCGAGTATTGTAGGGACAAAATTAAGAATTTTGGTTGTCGTTTTGGGGTTTGAGGAACATAAACGACAATATTTTCTTTATGGTTATATCCAACAACCATTGGAATGATGTTCTAATTGATTATATGGGTTTTTTTTCTTCTGAGCATTTAGTTGATTAGTTTATTGTTCTAAACTTTCTAGGAAAAAATTGCATGGGCTTTGTCTTGTCTTATTATTGGCTAATGACAAGTAATATGGTATTAAAAAAAAAATAGTTTGACAATCGATTGGTTAGGTATGTGTACTAGAGTTATGGAAAGAATAATGGCACTATTAATAGATAGTTTTGTAATAAACATATGCAAGTTTATGAAAAGTCCTATCTTTAGCTAAGTCGTCATTGTCTTGATTTTATTGTTGTTGGTGAGATTTCTGATGTTGTCAATTTTAATCTGCATAATATCTTGAATGGTATGTTAATAATATCTTAAATGGTATGCTATTCAGAATTGTTGTTGTAGAATTCTAGTCTGTTATTTGGAATTGTTATTGTAGAATTTCACCTTCAAAATGAATACACAAGTAAATATGAAATAATATATACCAAATACTAAAAGCCCTAAAAGTATAGCGATTTATTTGAATCCTTTTTTTTTTTTTAAAGCTCGTGGTAGCTGATGTTGCTTTATTTATCTATAGAGAAGGAAATAGAGCAAGCCCACAAACTAATCTGTTGTTTTTATTATGTAAGATATCCAAAATTAAATTATTTTATTTTGTTGATTCTATGATATGTTGTATTCCTGAGAAAAGAGAGAACTGCCTTTTTTTTTTTTTTTGAAAAAAAAAAAAGAAAGAACTTTATGAACATTGTCGCATCAAGGTTGTTGATTGGGGTAATAAAACTCACGCGAATTATACGCAAAATAATGGTCTCAGTACTTCAAATGTGTCTGTATTTCACCACAACTAAACTCACCTCTCAAGCCACCCTTGGGAACTAAATTACCGAGGTTTTCAATAAAATGGCCGATTTTCGCAGTACTTCATAATAATAAATATCCATTTTTTATCATTTACCTATAAAAAAAAAAGAAAAGACAATCAACCATTTACTATAAGTACTCTAAACTACTTCTGTATCAACCTTTTTTTATAACGGCGGTGACCTATATCCTTTAACAGTGCTTAGGGGTTGGTGACCCCTTTAATCAAGTGGCTTATTCTTTGTGCCAAAATGGAATTATAGATTGTCGTTTTCATAATACAATGCTACCCTAGTTTGTTGAATCCAAATAGGGGAGGTTACGTGCTAAGGTATTGGTCCTATATGATAACCATCAAATTCAAATACTCTTTAGTAAAGTATAATTTCTTAGACTTTTTAACCAAGACCAATGCCCTTTAATATTTTTATTTGGCTAGTAATTGACTTAAGGTATGCTCATCAACACTCGCCAAGCTGAGATAAGAGAGCCGACCTTATACACTTCATTTTATTTTTTTAAGGGGAAATACTTTCATTACAAATAAGAAGATAGTACAATATCTATAAAAAGGTTATTGATTATAAACCAGACAACCATAAAAAAACTTATTAAAGTTTTCATAGGAAATTTGCGCACCAGGATTTTGGCAAAATCGAACCAAGAGAAAGAGATTTATGTAGATCACCGTTGTTGTGTACTCCAATAGAGCTCTAAGAATCAGCTGTAGGATCGTTGTGATCCTCCATCAACATTCATTGTGGTTGTATCTCACTTCATATTAAAGAACCATCGGGAGGTAAATACTACTATACACACCTATCCAGATCTGAACAAATCTGGGGGAAAAACATACTAAAAGGATTTATACCATGAGATCCATTATAAACTACCATAGATTCAAATCTAGGTGGACTAAAATAACAACAACAAACAATGAACTACACACCACCATAGAAAAAACTAAAAACCGCACAAACTACCGCAGATCAAGATCTCGGTGTACTAAAATCACCCTAGATCTAGATCTATATAGAAGATTACATTCCCAAATGGGAGGATTATTTGACAATAAAACTAAAAATACAAAAAGAAACTGAGAAAATCTATATTGGAGAGAGGGAATATCTCCTCTCCCTGGTAAGGGAGGTACGTGTTAGTGGAGGAAGTGAGGAGGAGCTGCAGGCGGAGAAATGGTTACTGGCAGATGAAAGCAGAAGACTCGGGTTTAGAGAGAATCTAAAACTGGTTTTGATTTAACATGGCACCAATTGGTCTAACATATCGCCACATATTGTGTCACCTTCAACGCCATGATACTAAACTGTAATTTCAAAAATTCTTTTTAAAAAAAAAAAGCGTATAAGAAGAAATACTATCCTAATGACTAATGGTCAATAAATACATATGCACACTAAATATTTGAGAATTTATGGTATATGTCCATTTTTCAAATTTTATTAGTAAATGACTATATTTACTATTTTATAACTTAATTACTATTTTTGTACAATTACTAATCTATTTGTTAGCTAGGAGATTTTCATTTTTCTCTTTTTTTATCCCTTTTTTTTGGGGTGGGACTATTGCCACATTCCGGTCTACTCTCCCAACATTTTAACTAAGTTCACTTCTCATTTAAATTTCTAACTTTAAATACTACTTATTGTACCCCTTGAATATTCCAAAATAGTCCTCATAATTAGATTTTTATTTTCCTTTTCCCACCCATCTACTCAACTCATCTTCTTCTTTACAAGATTCATTACCAGTTTACAAATGAAAAAATTTAGAATAAAAAAACTTAAGTAAAAACATCGTAAGAAATAGAAAAACAAATTCATCACAACATAATTTAAAATGAATGTATCAAAACCATGTTCTTCACTAACAATGATTTCTAACAAATTCATAATAGATAAACCTAAATTAGTTTTATCTTTGTTCAGGTGTTATCAACATAAAGGGGAAATATAAACCTAAAAAATTTTATATAACAAAATCTAGAGAAGAAGAATAAGAAATAGTTTTCTTGATTCAAATCCAAGGAATACAGAAGAATAAGAAATAGTTTTCTTGATTCAAATCCAAGGAGTACAGACATCTTTCTTTCTCAGTAAATCATATTCATAATTATGGGTTTTTTCTTTTTAAGAGTGGTGTGTAAAGATTTTTACTTTAAAAGAAGATATATTTGGAGAATTTATTTTGTAGCTAAAAGTAATTTTATTTAAGGTTCTTTTAGTAATAAAAGAAATCATTGAAACAAGATGTAGAAAGAGCAGACAAAGGAATGACAATAGAATAACTCTTTTTAATTGTCCTATAAGGTTATTAACAAGTAATCACCATTAATAAGTATATTAGTTTTTTCTCTAAGTATATCAAGCTACTTACTTGGGTATATTTTTATATATACCATGTTGTGATATTGATTTTTAGTAGACCTTTTCAGTTGTAGTATATTTTTTTATGCGATTGTTATATTTGATCAGGTCATTATAAATATATATGTATGTATATATAATATATATTTGCATATTGAGTATTTAAGTTTGGTACTTATTTTTTTAGTTGTAATAGATCCGTTTATAATTTTAATATATCTAATTGTGAAAATGATATGTTGCAATAGTTGAATTGGTACATATTGAAAATACATTAGGGAGTTTACATCTAGAAAGTCTATTAAGCCCCTCATGATGAAAAAAGAGGACTCACCTAAAAATATTTTCAAAACTCATTCATTATCATGTCATACATTTAAAATTACTTAAATACCATATTTTCTAACAAATCATAAAATATATTCTTCTCTAACGAAACCAAAACTACCTCTACCACCACTGTCACTACCACCAATTCCAATCTTGGTAGCATCTCTACTTTACTTGGGTTGAAACATTTCGACGGTGGTCAAACTTGTTTTGCTGCATTTCTCAATTGTTACGACTGATTTTCAACTGATAATTAGAAAATTTCGACCTTAGTCAAAAAATTTCAAATAAGGTTGAGCCATAGTTGAATTTTGACTAGGGTTGAGCTACCAGTCAAAAAATTTCGACTCTAAGATCGAGCCACCAGTTGAACATTTTTAACCGTAGTCGAAAAATTTCAGTCGAACATGGTTGGCCGCCTTCCTAATGTCGTCTCCTTCACTTTTGTCTTCTTTAATTTGGTCAAAAATTTTTTATCAAAGTCTAGTTGGGGATAATTTTAGAACTCTGAAATTTTCATTTACCGAAAGTCCAAATTTTATAAATGATTTATAGTTTATCCTTTTTATCATCACATGCTTTAAAAAAGGTAAAATTTGATAATGTATTAAATATATTGAGTACATAAATAGATATATAAAGAGGGAAAAAAACAAAAAATATATATATACTTCTAAAGGGTGATATCCTGTTAAATGACCATAAAATTCATTTTCTAAAATTCTATAAAATCAAAAATATTTAAATATAGCTTAGAAACTTCATAGCCATCAAATGACACTAATTTATTAAAAGAAATGATTCAAATGAGGGTAATTTTGGTATTTATTTTTAATAGTTATCTAATTGAATTATTTAGCTATAATTTTTGAGTTGGAGACATTTGCCGATTTTTTGGAATTACATATATATGTATAAACACAACAAATCGGATAGCTGATAATTGTAGAAGGAGAAAAGGACATGGGTTGGACTAACTTGGGCCAAAATGGCTTTTCTATGAATTCTTTTTTAGGGTTTATGGCATAAAGATCCCTAAATTCTTTATATAGTAACCATATGGTCCCTTAACTAAATAAAGAATTAGAAAAGACTATGAATTAAACAATTAGCAATAATAAGGTCCCTTTTTGTTAAAATTGTAGATTTTTAAAAAGAAATAAGAGGTATTCTCAAATCTTATAAACTTGTCTACATATCTGAAACAAGAAAGCTTTAATTTAACTACAATTTATGTAACTTTTTTTTATCTAGTTTTTAAAATAACATTATTGTCACTAATTGTTTAATTCAGGATATTTCTGGTCATTTATTTAGTTCATAGACTAAATAGTCACTAATTAAAGAATTCAGGGACATTTAGTGCCATAAACCCTTTTCGGAATGACACATTTAGGAGTGTCAAGAATACTTTGACCTATAGCAACACCTAAGCATATACTTGAAGAAAAAAAAAAACAAACTAAGGATTTTACACCTAGGGGATCTAATAAGCCTCTCATATCTCACTTATAAATATTTTCAAAACTAACCTTCATTGACATATCATATATATAAAATTTCTTAGATACCCTACTCCCTAATAGATCCTAAAATATATTCTTCTACAACATACCTAAATTACTTCTGCCACCACCACAAACTACAGCACCCTGCCACCAATGTCGGTCTCAATCCTGATCCCAGCGGCATTTTTGTTCGATTTTTGTTCGACTTTTGATCGGCAGCCTACAAATTTTGACCGGAGTTCAACTAGGGTTAAGTCACCATTCGACCGTAGTCGAACAATCTCAACTTGAGTTGAACATGGCTATTCATCTTCCAAGCACTGCCTCCTTCACTTTTGACTTTTTTGACCTAATATAATTATTTAATATTTGACACGATTATTTAATTTTAATACGATTACACACTTACTAATTCAATTAAACACATGTGAAAATTTTTATAATTAATGAAAATTATATTTAAAATATTAAAATATTCATAATTGTGTCATATATGTGTTGTATTGTGTTGAATGAAAACAACTCATTTAATTAAATATGTTACACTGGTCATTTTCGGGTTAAGCGGATTGACTTAAAACTCACCCGTTTATATATCGTATTACATGTATCAACTCAAAATTAATACGGAAATTAAATGTGTCATCCAAATCTATTTATTTTGTATCATTTTTGAGTCATACAAGAGAATAAGAGATTAAGAGCATGCTAATATACGAAAATGATATATGTAGGACTAATTTGGGCCAAAATGACTTTTTTATACATTTTTTGTAAAAAGACACTTTTTTTTAAGAGTTTCAAGGACGTCTTGACCTTTAGGCTATGTTTGATAGGAAGAAAAAAATATGGGAAGGAAAATATTTACAGGAAAAGTGGAGGAAAATTTAAAAAAATTGAGTTATTTAGTAGGAAGGAAATGGGAAGAGAAGAGAAAAGCGGAGAGCAAAATTGAAGGAAAAAAAATGGTGGGTCCCACACAAATTTTTTCTCACAAAAAATGAAGAGGAAATAGGAAGGAAAAAATTTTATTAGTAAATTAGTAAGTTAAATTACTAAACTACCCTTGCACATTTACCTTTAGATAATAGTAATATAGAGGTAAAATAGTTGTTTTAAATTAAAATAACTTTCTTTCTTCCTTACATACTAAATAACTATGAGGGAAAAATACTTTCTTTTCTATTATATACATTTTTTTTCCTTCTTATTTTCTCTTTCCCTCCTATTTTCTTTCCTCTTCATTAAACATAGCCTTAGTTAATAGCTTTATAACTGTGAAAAAATTATTATTTATGACATTTTTAAGAGTTTTTTATGGTTAGGATGCTCTTAATTCTAGGTCAAGACATAAAACGGGTATTTTTGAAAAAAAAATTGAAAATGCATATTTATGCAAAATAAGTTTTAAAAACGAGTACTAGGCATAAATTTCTCGCAATGATAAGCAGAAAAAAGCATATGAGTAGGACTAACTTGGGCCAAAATAACTTTTTTGTGTATTTTTCTAACTGAAAATTAGGTCTTATATGGCATTTTTAGAAAAAAAAATTTTAAAATATGGTGGGATGTGTTTTTTTAGATTCGGTATGGTTTTTATTAGAAAATATCATTTTTAAAAAAATATTTAGAAAAATATCATTTTTTAAAATAGTAACTACTAACCAGTAACTAATTTTTAGATACTGATAATTAGTAACTAATTGTGTTTATAATTGATACATAACTGGTAACAGTAATCAGTTTTTAGAAACTGGTAACTAATAACTATTTCAAAAATAGTATTTTTCTAAAAAAATTTTAAAAAATGATATTTTTCTAATAAAAACTATACGAAAATTTAAAAAAAAAAATCGACCTCTATATTTTTGTAATTATTTTTAGTTTTTATAGATAAAAGTCTTAAGAACCCTTTTTCTAAAAATGATTCAAGAGTGTGAAAGTCACATTTCATATGTGAAATATGAGTGGTCCATATTTATAATATAAATTTTATCTATGAGGTACATATTTCATGTGTAAAATATGAAAGCTATACATTTACAATGTAAATATTTACCATAGTTTACATTTTTCATTATAAATTTGACCTATGGTATACATTTTAAAATGTATACTGATTTTTAGTGTAATTTTTATTTATAAAATGTAGACCATATTATATATTTAATGTATGAAATGTATACTGTGGTATACATTATATATTTCATGTATAAAATAGTGATGGTCTATATTTCTCTAAAAAACGGGTATTTATAAAATAAAAATGAAAAGCGGGTATCTGTGAAAATATGATTTTGAAAACTGGTATTTATGAATTTTTCCCAATCTTTGCAGGGCCCAGACAAAAGATTAGCCCAATACCACATCCTAAGACAAGATGTTCAAGTCAAAACTTGCAACCAGGAAAAGGAAAACAAAACAAAGAAATCAAATAGGTATTTTAAATTAATTATAAAAAAAAAAAAAAAAAACCTTTCCTACTATATTTCCTTTTTCTACAATATGATCTTGTATCGTTGAAAATTACAAATAAATTAAAAAAAAAAAAAAAAAAAAACCTTCTAAATTAGATAGCTTACCATAATCCAGCAATGACCACCCGCAACTAGAAAACTCCTAGTTCAGTCTAAAACATGTCCTCTTCTTTTTTTCCCCCCTGGTTCGGGTAAATGCTTAGAGCTACAAACAAAACAGATCACATATTCACATACGCAGAGCTAGTTCTACAACAGTAAAGGATTTTTATTTTTTTTTTGGGGTAAGACTATAACAGTAAAGCTGAGCCCTAATGCCCTTAACTACTTGATAGAAACAGTTGTGACCGAATCATATTGTGACGTGGTATCATTTAAGAATGTTTGCTTGGGATATGCGGTTTTACACTTTCGAGCAATGCTTATGGTTGAATGACGATGCCATTATCCATAATAGAGGGTACAACCAAACAAGCCTGGGCCCACGTTCTTGTACAGTCCAAAACACAATGCATCATATGTCATGTCTTCTTTTTGTGCCCAAAACTAGCAATCGATGGGGCCTCGAAGCCAATCTCATATAAAGCCACCATTGAATATTTGGAGCCCATTACATTAGTTTCTAAATCTAATTAATGATTGATTGGACCAATTTGTACTAGTAAATATTTGCTTCCATACGTTCGAAGAAAATTGGAGACTTTAGTGGGAATTACTCTTAATCTTTTTTTGAAACTTAGTATGTTTCAAAGATTAATTACTCTAGGCATGGTCCCCAAATCAGTCATCTATTTTTTGTAGACGACAGTTTGATTTTTTGTAAAGCGATAAGGGAAGAATATGATAAAGTTAAGGAGATCCTTCGCATTTACGAATCGGCATCGGGACAAGTTGTGAATATGTAGAAGTTGGCCATATCTTGTAGCCCCAACACAGAGGAGGATTGAAAGGCTGAAATCCTCTCTCTCTTTGGCTTAACAGTGAATAACTCTCATTTTAAGTATCTTGGTCTACCTTTAATGCTAGAGAGGAACAAAAGAAGCTCATTCCAATCCATCAAAGAAAAAGTCTGGCAAAAATTGTAACTATGGAAAAGAAATCTATTTTCTAGTGGAGGTAGAGAAGTCCTCATTAAAGCAGTCACATCGGCAATTCCTAATTATACTATGGATATATTTAGGATCCTCTACACTTTGTGCAAGGAGCTGTAATCTTTAATAGCGAGGTTCTGGTAGGGGAGTGGTAAAAATGACAAGAAAATACACTGGTGGCGATGGGAAAAACTATGCCGTCCAAATAAGGATGGTGGTATGGGCTTTCGAGATTTTGAGGCATTCAACGAAGCTCTTTTAGCAAAATAAGGCTTGAGGTTAATTAAATTTCAGTCTTCCTTGTTAACAAGAGTATTGAAAACCAAATACTTCCCCCATAGCTCTTTTATGAATAAGGCAAGGCAACTCTCCTTCCTTTATATGGAAAAGTATCTTGTGGGGAAGAGAAGCATTGGAACTTAGTCTGAGATGGAGAATTGGTGATGGAGATAGTTCTGCCCCGTTTGTTTCAACCATTCCATTCCATTGGAATGGAAAATCCATTTGAATGTGTGTTTGTTTCAACAATTAGTTTTTCCATTCAAATGATCTTTTAGAATGTGTGTTTGTTTCAACAATTTAGTTTTTTCATTCAAATGGTCCATCCAAAAAGTTAACCATTGGAATGGTTTTTTTGTGTCTTGAATGAGAATGGAGGAGAGGAGGTGTTTTTGAATGGTCTATTCCAATGCTCTCATTCTAATTACAACACATTCCACTATTTTTTCCATTCAAATGTCTCCCATTCTAATTATAACCCATTCTACAATTTCCTTTCAAATACACACATTCAAATAGGCGAACCAAACGGGCCCATTTTTCAAGATCCCTGGATCCCTCGCCCCTCGACCTTCAAAACTATTACTCCTGGGAATATTGTCAGTAAGAAATGGAAGGTTTTAGACTTGATTATCGATGAGCCACGGCGTTGGAACATGGAACTAAATCAACTCTTTTAGGCTGCTGACAGACAATTAATCCTTAGTATCCCTCTTGGCATGTCTATCTCAACTGATGTGTTAATGTGACATTACGATAAGAGGGGTCTTTATAGTGTTAAGTCGGGTTATAAAGCAATTATGAATAAGCGATATGAGGAAACCTGCAGTAGCTCAAATATGGGTTGTAGCTTGTGGTCTTTCCTCTGGAGGTTGAATGCCCCTAGTAAGATCAAAATTTTTGTGTGGAGAAGCTTCCATGAGATCATTCCAACTTTGAAGGATTTAGGAAACAGGATTAACTATTGCTCGCTGTGCAAGTGGTATGCTGAAGCAGAGGAAACTACTCTACATGCTCTGATAAAATGCTCTTTCGCAGATTCTGTTTAGAATCTAAGTCCTTGGTAGAGTTTATTTTTAGATTACAAAGGGACGTCCTTTGCTAATTGTCTCCTCCTGCTTTACTCCAAAATCAATAAAGAAGAGTTTGAGGCCTTTAGTGTTCTACTCTGATTCATTTGGTGGGAACGCAACAAATGGATTCATGATCAATCTCTACTTCCCCCGAACCTTATTGTCTCAATGGCTGACCAATCCCTGTTTGAGTACCAAACTACTAAACATCGAGTTGATGGACTCTCGGAAGCCCACAAGGAATCTCAAAGATGCTGGATGCCACCAGACCATGAAAAGTTTAAGCTAAATGTTAACGCAGCTTCATTTGCGGAGATGTGCTGTACTAGTATAAGAGCTATTGTTCGTGATCACATAAGAAGAGTGGTATTCACTTATTGTGTGAAAATTCTGAGCTTGTTTGACCCTCTTATAGCGGTACTATTGGCTATGAGGAAAGGTTTGGTGCTGGTCTCGAATTTTGGGCTGCAAATTCAAATGCTTGAGAGTGATTCTTCAAATGCAGTTTCGTTAGTGAATTCTGCCACTGATGGCCTGACTGCAATGGATCTCATTACTGGAGATATAAAGTCTGTTATGAGTATTAATGAGTATGGTACATGCAGCTTCATTCCCAGGAGTAGAAATGAAGCTGTCCATAAGCTTGCTAAACCAAGTAGTGTATTTACTACTTTGATGTACTGGCTTGGGAAACTCCCCAGTTGTCTGTGTGATGTTGTAGCTAAAGATCTTCCTCTTTAATGAATTCGCTTACTTTCATTAAAAAAAAAAAAAGATTAATTACTTAGCATTCACACTTATCAGTGTTATCTAGAAGTTACTAAAAATATAAACAGGGCTCCTCCACTTATAGAGCTATACACCTACTCCCAATAAATGGGTCAGGCATGTGGCTTACTTAGCAGTCTAACTTAATTTATCTAATTTTAACTTAAATCAGTCTAATCCAATAATAGTGTAACTATTGACGCAAACTAACCAAAGAATCTTATGGGACGTTGGCTCCAAATTATTAATGGACTTATAATTATTTAATTTTAGAATGAGTTTATTTATAAGAAATGACCTTTTTTTTAAAATCAATTTAAACAATGATCCCTTTTTTTTACACTTATTTAATAAATGACTTTTTTTTATTTTGATAAATGGCTGTTTTTTAGTTGATCTATTTTTTATAAAATAAATCAATGTTTTAAAAAATTTAAATCAATTTCAAAAAATAAATCAATATACTTTGATATACTAAATATGAAAAACTACCATTTTTTAAGTAATTTTCAAAATTCATCGATTTTTAAATAATGTTTGAAAAACGGTCATTTACAAACTATGATCTAAAATTCGGCTATTTACCTGAAAAGCTCTTTTAGAATCCATTTTATTAAAAGACTAAAATTGCACTCCAATTGTCCATGACTATTTTAGTGTAATATCTCATTCCACAATGATTCTTTGCTAATTATCTATTTGTATAACATCATGAAAAACATGATAACATATTTCATAGTACTTATTGATTACTCTAATGATCCTCAGTCAACATGTTACTCACTGAATTGGTGTTGACATGCTTAAAGTTAAGACTTATTATTAAGTACAAAATCTACTAAGAAATGTCATTTCTCCAAATTCTTTATTGTCATTCATAATCTTATATTTCAACAGATACATTTTATCAAGTAGTAGAGAATATTGACATCAATTAATCTCACTCATTTACAATTTAAATAAAACCGTATTTAAGAATAAGAATATATAATCACTGTTAACTCAAAATTAAGAGTAAAGCTAATCATTGCATATAATATTCTTTTCTTTTGAAAATTGTCAAATAAATTTTATTTATTATCCAATTTAGTGTATGTCCCAATACACTAGTTAACTTTAATTGACCAAGATAAGTCATAATTTTCCAAAGTCAACTATAGCATAAATAAAGTGCCCAACCCTATTTATGTAGCTACGAACCATAATAAATTAATTCTAAATAACTTTTATTCATGTCTTCTGTGAATTTACATAGTAATCGCAAAAATATATATTATATAGTTAAACAGATCTTTAACTTAATTTGTCTAATTTTAATTTAAATCAGTCTAATCCAGTATCAGTATAACTATTGACACAAACTAACCTAGGGATCTTATGGGACGTTGGCTCCAAATAATTGATTGGCTTGTCAATTATTTAATTTTAGAATAAGTATTTATAAGAAGTGACCTTTTTTCCAAAGATCAATTTAAAAAATCACTGTTTTTTTTACATCTATTTAATAAATGATCTTTTTATTTTTTATTTTGATAAATTGATTTTTTTAGTTAATTTATTATTTACCAAGTAAATCAGTTTTCAAAAAAAAAATCAATATATTTGACATACTAAATATCAATTCGGCCATTTTTTAACACTGTTTGAAAAACGGCTATTTTGCACACTACGATCTAAAATTCGACTATTTGGCTGAAGAACCCTTTTAGAATACATTCTACTAAAAGACTGAAATTGCATTCCAATTGTCCATGACTATTTTAGTGTAACATCCCATACTACAATGATTCTTTGCTAATTATCTATTTGTATAATATCATGGAAAATATGATAACATATTTCTTAGCACTTACTGATTTCTCTATTGGTCAACATCTTACTCACTTAATTATGTTGACATGCTTAAACTTAACTTATGATTAAGAACCAAAATCTACTAAGAAATGTCATTTCTCCAAATTCTTTATTGTCAGTTGTAATCATATATTTCAACAAATATATTTTGCCAAATAGCAGAGAATATTGACATCAATTTATCTTACTCATTTGTAATTCAAATAAAATCATATTTAAAAATACATCATCACAATCAACTCAAGACTAAGTATAAAGCTAATTACTATCTATAAAATTCTTTTCTTTCGACAATTGTTATATAAATTTCATTTATGATCTAGTTCAGTATATCTCCTAATACATTAGCTGATTTTAGATAAGTTGCACTTTTTCAAAGTCAACTACAGTATTAACAAAGTGCCTAATCTTGTTTATGTAGCTACAAAATATAATTAATTAATTTCAAATAACTTTTATCTATGTTTTCTATGAATTTATATCGTAATTGGAAAAATATATATTATATGGTTAAACGGGCTTTTATTCAAATACAATTATGCAGAAAATAATTCACCAATAATATTTTATCTCATTATATGAAAATATTTTTAAATAAAAGTCAACCGCATTTATGAGTTTCTCTCACTAATCATAACAATCTTTATATTGATCAAGTTGCTACTATATTTGAATTGCCAATTCAAGATCAATCAAATAAGCTCAACCATGCATAGTCAAATAGTTGGAGTTGATCATCGAGTTCAATAATATGAAATGAAATTTTCTTTTGAAGAGGCAAAATCTATATTGTCATTTTAGATGTTGAAACATTACTGTTGCAGACATCACTGGAATATTTGACTTGGCACTTTTGAAGTGCTTGTCCGAATTTTACAGCTGTCATATGATTGGATAATTGTTTAATATTACTGAGATTTGATTAGAATTATTTATAGTTAATGTTTGACTTACAGGAAAATTAATCTTGATAATTCTTTCTTATTTAAGTCATAACTTTGATTAATATGTAATTGAGTCAATCAATTATAAATTAGTCTAATCAGGCTCTAATTTTATTAGGTGTATATTTGGATATTATTTTACCTAATCTATTTGACAGCTCGTGTAAAATAATTAAGGAAATAATCTTGTTGTATGAAAAAGTAATTCTTAATTTCTAAAACGAATTTCAAAGTTGTCATTTCTTTTTTTATTCTAAGCTGATTCTAGATGTGTTTGAATGGTTTTATTATGTTGATTTGCTAATCAATTTATATGAAATCAGATTTATAATTGCAGGAAACAAATCAGTAACTTTCCCAGAATATTACAATATGACTATTTCAGACAGGATTAATATTGTAACATTACTTGAAAGAATCAGCATTTAATTTCAAATCAGTCTTAATTATGATTTTGTTATTTTTGACCGATTATTTTGTCTTCCAATCATCATTTATTGTGATTGAACGTATCTTGTAGATTGACAAATAAAGAAAGAACTCAAGCACTATAAATAGGAGTATAGGTTAGAGTCCTTAGTGTGCCATATATGTTTGTGATTGCCATTAGAGCAATACTTTGTTAAATCTGTCTATACTTTGTATTGTGAGACTAGGAAGGATTCTTAGTCATAAGAGTACTTCGAAAGAGGTGCAACAAGTCTTCGGGAGAAAGTAAGTTTCGAGAAATCTGAAGGGAGTTCAGACAGAAGGAATCAAATTAAGTCGAGAGGAGTTCGCTAGACGGATTAGTAAAGGAATACCTGCATGTTGCAATATTTAAAAGAGAGAGTCTTTTAAATTTGATTAGTGTTTGTACTCACATTGATCTATACTAATAATTTTATTTCTCTAGGCGTGACCTCTCGGATGTAGATTATCAGGAGATAGTTAAACCAAATAAAAATATTATGTGTTAATTTTTACTTTTCGTAGTTATAACATCGATATTACAAATTTCTGCATAATCACTTTACATAATTAATTGGATAATTAATTATATTCCATAAGAATATAAGAAAAGGTCCTAACATCCTTTGATTGTGAATTTAATTATAGTTAAATGTGTTCAATCATAGTCAAACATAGTGATGGAAAAAGATTTGTTTTTTCTCTAGTCTTGTGCTCACCCACAGTCAAACACATTTGACCATATTCAAAAATTTTCGACTGAGATTGGGATCATAATTATTTTTAAATAATTTCATAGAGGTGATATGATTAAGAAGGAAGTTTTTTTTCAAATAATATTATTGAGGAGATAATATTAAAATAAAAAATCACCACATTTAGCATTTTATTTAAAAAAATCCACATATTTTTATTTATATCAACTTAGAGTTTTAATTTCTATTTTCCTATTTTCCTATCAAATAGATGGTCAAAATTGAAACTTAAGATTTTAGAAAAAGATATTTTTATCTTTTAAACTTATAGAACATTAATAAAAAAAGATTATTATAAATAAAAATAGTTAAAATAATTGAACGCACTAGAATGATTTTAAAAAAAATGAGAATTTTCCTTTTTTTCATTATAAATTTTGTCATTCTTTTTTTTTCATTTTAATTGTTGTGAATAATTTAAAATCTTAAAAAAAAAAAAAGAGGACAACATGGGAAACTGTTTCTTTTCCTTTAACTTTTCTCATTCTTTATTTTTATTTTTGCTCATTTTAATATTTTTGAATGATTTAAACTCTTTTAAGTTTTACTAATTATTATTATTTATTTATGTATTTATTTATTTATTTATGTTTATGAGTTTAGAGGTAAAAATATTTTTTTAACAATCACAAGTTTCAATTTTAATCATATTTATGGCCCATGCTATTTAATAGGAAAATACAAATTGGACATTTAATTTGATACAAATGAAAAAGGCGTAATTTTTTTTTTTTGGGATAAAACACTAAATATGATAGGTTTTTTTTTTTGGGATATTATCCCAATTATTGAAGGATAAAAAAAAAAACCCAACATTTAGCCCTTTTTCAAAGTAAACCACATCTTTTTATTAATATAAAATAATACATTTTATTTGTATTTTTCCATCACATCTATTGGATCTATATGTATGGTTAAGATTTGAGTTTTATTTGTGGAAAAATAATGTCTTTATCTTTTGAAATCAGATAACACAATTTAGAAAAAAAAAATTTGTATTTTTGAAGATTGCCAATTGTTGGATTTGCTAAAGATTACCGACATTGATTTAGATAATTGCTTTTTGGTTGTTTTTATACATGATAATCAACAATTCTAAAAAAGAAAGACATGTTCTTCAATAAATTTGAACTCTAATTTTGATCATATGTATGAATCTCATGAGATTTGATAAAGAAAACACAAATATAAATCTTTAATTTTTTTAAAAGAAAATGTACTTTTTTTGTTTTTGTTTTCTTTTTTACAAAAATCACTAAAAATGGTGAATCGGTTTTTTTTTTAAAAACAAATCACCAAATGGACATTCGTTGTTGTATTTTGTATAAATTCCTCATATTTAAAATTCTCGTACTTCAATCTCGAAAACTTTTCTCCTCCATGTACAGAAAAAAAAAATTAAGAAAGTAAGAAAAAAATTCAATGAAAAAAAAGTACAAAAATAGATCAAGAAAAGAAGAATGGAAAGAGGTATTGAAACAAAATAAGTATAGGTAATAAACAAATTACTCTTGCAATATAACATTAATTAAATACTTATTCGAACAATTTCAATTAGAAGTAAATAACAATACTTGTCTTTGAATAGTGACATATTCAATTGTAGGCATCATTTTAAATCTAAGAGGTGTGTTGGCAAGCATCACTTTATGGACCTTTTTATTAAATGTTACGTTCATTGACTGACTTGTGGTATTTTTTTTTTCAATCCATTAATGTCATTAGTTTTTCCATTATTTATAATTAATAAGGTTTCTAACACTTATACCTACAAAAACCAAAAAGAATTACAAAAATATGGAAGTTAGGATTTTTTCCAATTTTTGTACGGTTTTAATTAGGGAAATATCATTTTTTAAAAAATATTTAGAAAATTACCATTTTTAAAATAGTTACTGGTTACCGGTTTCTGAAAACTGGTTACTGAAAACTAGTTACCAGTTATATACCCGTTATAGATATCCTGGTAACTGGTTACTAAAAACTAGTTACTATTTTAAAAAGTGGTATTTTTATAAATATTTTTTAAAAAACGGTATTTTTCTAATAAAAACTGCACCGCACCGTGAAAAATACAAAAGCACCATATTTTTCTAATTTTTTTTAGAAATACCGTATATTTTCTAATTTCCCCTAATTAATATTATCATTCACTTTATCCATTTGTCAATCAATAAACTTATCGTCGGAGAAAGAGATTGACAAGTGACTAATGCTAGCATTTCTCTTAAATTTAAAATCTAATTATTAATTCTCTTAATAGGTAAAGAAAATTCTTATTAAACTAGTTTTACTCTTTTTTCTGTGTTTGGCATGTGAACTCAACTAAATATCTCAATTTCTAGTAATATAAAAGTCATAGTAAGAGATCACTTGTCAAATATTGAAACAAAGGTAAGGAAAAGATTGCTATAGCACTCTTTGTATATATATTCACGTACTTTTATGGTCCAAGGCTTTAGGATGTATGTATGAGTTTGGGGGGTCAGGAGATATTTTCTTTTAAATTTGTAGTAAATGGTGGTCATTAATTAACCTCCACTTTAAAAAAAAATTATTCACATACTTTCAAACATTTATGAAACGTGAATTACTTTATCCCAACTTGTGATTGGAATGTCATTTCAACTCTCTATTTAAATAATGAACATCTATGTAATAAGCTTTAGAAAATTTTCCGAGAATAATAATGAACAGTGATGATAATAGGTTGTATTCGCCAGTTCACTCTGATTTTGCTTTGTCATTATATATTATATTAGTCGTTATACCGCGCTTTACGCGAGTTGTATTAATATTGCATACATTAAGCCTAATTTATAGTTAGATTCAATGTCTTTCAACATTAAAAAATATATTTATCTCTATATTTATTTTGATGAGACGAATGTAGCACAACCATTTGTTCGATGAACTAAATTTATTATAAG
>JXTC01000006.1:206168-282048 GCA_002914845.1 Trema orientale
AGCTTCAGGCTTAATATATATATAGATAGATATAGATATAGATATAGATATATATAGATATAAAGATATAGATATTTAGAAAATAAAATGAAGGCCACTAAAGGAAAGAAAATAAAATGAAGGGACTTTTTTCTTTTTCTTTTTTGAGAACGAAAATGGAGGGACATTAATAATTTATTAAACGTTCCAAGAAAATTATAAGATATGGTTTTGCAATTAATATAATAGTAAAGTATCCTACTATTTCTATCCAAGGATTACTTCAGTCCCCTTATTGATCGTGATTCATAAGTTTATGTTTGATATAGATATTTACAATGAAGTCTCTTGTGTACAACTTTGTTCAACCTTCTAGTGATCATAATAAAAAATCATTCCAAGAACTAGATAGAATCCAGGGTTCTAAACTTTTAGTCCTAAGGACCAGACAAAACAAAACGAAAAAATATGTTTGATTACATTGTCTTTGCATTACCTTATCTTTAGATTGATCATGCGTTTTCAAGAATTCATTAATTATCAATTTTTGACATGTTTTAAAAATAAATTTAGGGAAAAATATTCCCACAAAAACAATCAAAAGGGATAAAATTTGTTATTGTTTACAAATTTGATAGCATAAATTTGTCATTTTTAGAATTTGTAGATAAATACGAAACATAGGAGATAAAAATAATGTAACCAATCCTAAAAAACTTTGTCAAACCTTCAAAGATAATGGTTGACGTATTAATTTTATTTTTTTGAATTGACAATGTTGGTGTAGTTTATTTACACAATTATTACTTTTTTTTTTTGGTTCATTAGTCATTGCAACTCCATAATTTTGTTTTAAAACTAGACAAAAAGTAATTGAAATAACCCCAAACTGCAAATATGCAAAGTGCAAAATAATGTTTACCATTTTCCTTCAAGTATAGTCGTCCAACGAATTAAGGAGTTATTGACCAATTAATAGGTTTTTTTTTTTTTTTCGAGTAACCAATATGACATGTTTACTAAAGAGTAATATGAATGATATTTTGTTAATGATTCTCATTCAAAGATTTATTAAAATATGAGAAAGGGGAAGTATGTGAGGCTCACACAAATTTAGGAGGAAAAAAAGAGAATACTTCCTCCACTAACACACTAAGGAATGTGATTACCTATAAACTCTTCTTTCCTCTCTTTTAATTATTAAAATTATAAAATACAATTTTATCTAAAAAAATCTATCTACTTTAAAATATACATACATTTAAGATGATAGTTTAATAAATATAATGTATTCTCATTACTTTTTATAGGTTAAGTAAATAAATGAATATTATTGAATATGATTCTCATTCTTATTAGTTTTAAGTAAAGAACATAATACAAATAATGATTCTCATACCCTTCTATTTTATTCTTATTCATTTTTTCTTTTATTTATTCTGATTATGATTACAGCTAAATAAATGTGTCATTAATACTTTTGAAGTCATAATTAGGACGTTGCAAATTAACAATAGTATATAAAACACAAATAAATGATATCGGGATAGAATTTCTATTTTTGGAAAAATTAAATAAAAACTCTAAAAAAAAATTCGCACAAAATTCCCGTGTTTTTGGAAATAACAACCCAAATTTTCTCTCAAATTTAGATTTTTTACAATAGAAGAGAAATTGTAGTGTTTAGCAAAATATAGAAGGGAAATTATTGAATTCCCCTTTCCATTTTGTTTGATATTAGTGAACTTATGAACATACGAGCCAACTGGGGCTAGCTCAGTTGGTCCAAGGTTTGAGGGTTGTGTGTGTGTGTTTGGGGGGGTCAGGGGTTCAAACCTTGGTAGTGTGTGTGTGTCATTTTCCTTTAATTTGTAGTAAGTGGTGGTCATTAGTTAAGTCCCACTTTTTAAAAAAAAAAATGAACATACGATACTAGTAGAATAAATCATGATACGATTATTGACCGTGGTTAGGTGGATTTAATCACACGTTTAAGATAATGGCAAGTGTTAATTAAGTAGTTGGACTGGACATATGTGATTGTAGGAGAAGCTAACGGCAATGTGGATAATGTGTCATTAAAATAAGAATGTGGATAATATATAATTCTTATCATAATTATTTTCTTTGGTTGTATTAGTTTTCCACTTGCAATGTAAACGAAAAAAAACATCTAAGCAAATCTAGTATAGTAAATAAAAAAGGGTATTTTCACATTACTTACAACTTAAATACATATGTGATATTTAGTCATGGACAAGTTATAACGTTTGGTTTCATTTTTTTATGTCAAAGTTTAGGACCAAAAGGAGAAGTAATTTTTGCATGAAATAACTATCTTACCTTTAAATTTTACCAAACAAAATGTTATAAATTACTAACGTTAAACTTTTTGGCAGTTTTTAGGAATAATGCTATGTATATAAATTATAAAGTCCTGGTGTAACACATGTGTCATAGTGATAGCATAAATGATTACTCCTACTTCTTTTTTTTTTTTTTTTTTTCCTTTTGGAAATACTACTCTAGAGGACTGGCACCCTTTAGGGATTATTAAAAAATAAAAAATTCAACTTCTTTACCAATTTCTAACTCTTCTTGCCAAATTCTAACTTTAGTCCGCCCCATTCTATTCTTTTTAGGCTAAACACCACAACACCGTCTGCACGGTGTTGTCTACTCACTAGAAGAAGAAGAAGAAACAAAAAAACTATCAATGTTTTGGTTGTTGACAAGCAAATCTCAAGTAGGCCAGAATTCAAAGTCTCGATTTGCCGGCTAAAATTTTAAATTTTGAGTCAAATATAAACAATAATTAATGAAAAATCTTTTTTATTAGATGTTTAAAACAAATTTAACAAATAAGCTTGAACTTACCATATTTTTTTTCCCTTTTTTGGACTAGGACTTGGATAAAAATGATAAAGTCCAATACAAGTGGGGAAAATATTGAGTAAGAAATGCATTTTCAAAGTTTACAAAAGAATTGTTTCAAAAAAAAAAAAAAAAAGTTTACAAAAGAATTCAATTCTAATCATTTTTTTAAAGCGCTCTTTTCTTCATCTTCATCTTCTTTTTTTTTCTTTTTTTAAATCAATAACTCAAATCCTCAGACTACTTTTGGTGTCTCTATTATAACTAATAATAATATAGGATAATGCTTAGGTACTAACTATTGTAACAAATCTTTTATACAAACACATGTAACATATAATTTGTCACAACTCAATAGGTGATAATATTAATTTTATATGTGTAAGTTTTAATACATCAGTTGAATTGTGACAATTCATAATGTGTTGTTATAAAAAATTTTGTATAATAATTAAGACTCCTAGCATTATCCATAACTATAACACCATTTAAAATCTGAAACTAGGTAATAAGTTTTGAGACTTTTTCATTTGACATTAATTTACTAGTTAGATATGAATTCTGATACCAATATTAGACGATCTGGATGCATTTCTGGCCAAATGGCTTTGTTGCCTTATAGGACACATTCCAATCAGCCACTAATGAATGGTCGAAATTGCCGGCCATTCACTGAAAATATTTAGTATGGGAGTTGGTGTGGGCTCCAATAATACATATATATATATATAAGTTATAACATATTAAAAACTACCTTTCTTTTGGAGGAAATCACAAACCAAAGCTTGTGGATTGTGAGTTGTGATGATATGGACCTCTTCTATTTATTTACGTACACGAGGGTCCATTTGGAGTGTCTTGACTTGATTTTTGCTAGTTTATTCTTTATTTTAAAATGTTGTTTTAGCACCTTTGATTTTGAACATTGTTTCATAATACCATTAATTTACTATTTTTTCTGGCTTACGCCCAAATTAATTTGATGTATTGCAATGCACGCATATTAATTTGCAAGTTTTGTTTGTATTATTTTTGGGGGAAATTGTACATATTCCGTCTTCCCCTAGATGCACTTTTATTTATAGTTTCTTTTATAGGGTAGAAATTCAGTGGTTCACAACGCGAGAAAAAGAAAAACTAGAAAGAATCTTCCTATTTCCGAAATCAATAAACAAGATATCTCCATTTTCGTATTCTTTTTTAGGACCCTTTTTCTTTGAAATACTTTTGAAATAAATAAGATAACATCTTAGGCATTTACACATCCAATGCTCTACTATTCATACCATTTTTATATTGCAATCACTATCCTTCATGCAAAAATGAGAAGGACGTAAGAACTCCTGAAATAAAAAAGGGAGAATATGGTTTTCAATTTTCTAGATAATCTTTTTATATCAGTGCCAAAGCTTAAAAGAAATTTATTTAATTCCAATTATTGCGACTTTAAAAGAATTTTTTTAAAAAAGAAACCCATTAATGTTTTTGTTTCATTTGGGTGTATTAGTGATTAGACCAACAAATCCACGTCATTTGCACCAAAAACAAATAAGAATTAGTACACACGTGTAAAGGTTAGTCCCACCTGATTTTAATTTTTGTAAGAAGCTGAAATTAAAACCTCGTTATTTTCAGCTAATTAATGTTTTCATTCTTTTTCTAAATAACTCTATTGTTTTTCCTTCGAATTTTTAGGTAATTACTAATAATTAAAATCACTTTTTATGGTTAATGGTGGCAGCTCGTAATTCTTATTACAGTCCTTACACAATTGGCAGTTTTTGCACGTGTTCCACCTACTCGTGCCTTGCACGTGTCAATAAATCCACAAGCGCAACTAACCCACCAATCACAAATTTACATACTAATCCCCATCTTCTACCCCAAAACTTTTGATTAATTCGTAAATCACCACCAAAAACAAAACTTCATAACAGGACTTAACTTTAGTTCTCGTTTACATAAATGTACACTCTGCCTCTGCCCTCTGGTTCAAGCTTCCGTTTTCTCTCTCTCTCTCTCTCTCTTCACATCTCGTTTCTTGATTCTTAGAAAACCCATTTGGGTATCGTTCATTTTCGTCTCTCTCTTCGCTCTGAAACAATCGAATCCAAGCTTTTTTTTTTTGTTTTTTTGTTTTGATGATTTCTGGGTTTCTCTGATTTGATCAGTTGAATTCAGTATTCGATTCAGTTTGGGCTTCGGAAGAAACGAACTGGGTCTTTTTCCTTTCCCTGTTTGGTTGCCGAGAAACGCAAGAAAACTCAAGATTTTGTTCCTTCCGTATTATAAATCTTATATATGTAATATATCGGCTTGAAAGTAATCGGGGACTCTAGATAAAGTGGAAACATTTTTTTTTCATTTTCGTGAGTTGGGCTCTCCGTTTTTTCTTTCTTGGAAATTGGAAAAATTTCCAGTAACTTTTCAATTGTATTTTCCTTCGTTTTCTCAGTTGCCAAACGGAGGATATTCGCTTTTGTTTTTGTTTTTTCGGCTGAGAAAATGCTGGGGACTGGATTACAGTTTGGAACAGTTCGTGGGGAGGACCGGTTTTACATTCCCGTGAAAGCAAGAAAGAATCACAACCAGCAAAAGCAAGCTCGGAGAGCCAAAAGCGATAAAAGTGAGAGCCCAGATTCATCTACGATGAGCAAAGATATGGATTCTGATAGTAGAAGTTTCAATGAGCCTTATGAGCCATCTATAACGCCTTCTAGTAACCTTGAGAGGTTCTTGGAATCCACTACGCCTTTCATTCCGGCTCAGTATTTCTCTAAGGTTGATCTTCACTTTCCAATTGGTTTCTTAAACTTGTCGTTTGGTTGCTAAGAAAATATAGGGTACTCAAAGAAATAAGTTTTGGGTATTGTGTTTTTCCATTGTTAGGACCTGAAAGTATGATACACGACTTGAATAAGACACAAACCATAAATTTGGTTACCATGTATTAGCTGAGTCTTTGCCTGCTGATGAAGGAAAAAAAATGTTTAAATTTTATATTGTGTTTTCATTATTTAGGAATTTAGAATACCCTTCATTATCTGTGAGCAACTGAAATAAATAAAAATTATTACTGAGGTTTCTTAGTTGATAATCGCGCTTTATTGGTTGGTAAGTTAAATTTATAATCTGGTTTGATTCAGACAACAATGAGAGGGTGGAGGACCTGTGACGTTGAGTTTCAGCATTTCTTTCCCTTAAACGATCTTTGGGAATCGTTTAAGGAGTGGAGTGCATATGGAGCTGGAGTGCCTTTGGTCCTTGATGGAAGTGATTCTGTCATTCAATACTATGTTCCTTATTTATCGGGCATCCAGCTATATGGAGAATCCTCTGGCAGGAAAAACGCAAAGCCAAGGTACTTTTTTAGTTTATTATTACGAGTTCATGCAGGAATGTGCATACTTACGTGAAATTGTTTGGAATAATGATTATACCAATTACCTCTTGAAATTTGACTAGTGTTGATATTTAAAAATGCAATTGTTTTACAATCCTGATTTAGTTATGCAGTTGTATAGTTTGTCTAATTGTTGACGTCCCACATTCATATTCTTTGTTCTCGAGGAGCATAATCATCTATCACATCTTGTTTGTATAAAATCATCAATTTCTTAGCAAAATCATCAATTTTGATACTCAGTGCTTGCTACTCCAAGTCTTGCAATATTGTTAGTTTCTCTGGTTTTTTCCACCAAGTAGTTGCTTCTTTTTGCAGTAGATATTTTGGTGATAGTGTGGAATTTAATTTTCTTTTTTTGTTGAGCTTTTGACTTAAAGCATAGTATGTCATTTCTTGAAGATGCCATGTTCTTTATTTCTCAACTTTATGGCTGTGTTTGAGATATGATACTCTCTGTTAATTCTTGGAAAGAATATTATATGAGACATGATTTTGCTAAGAATCAAATTCATTGGGCCATATTTCTAGCACTTTCTTTTATGTCATCTCAGTTCTATATGGGTATCCTTTTGAAACTGTTTATCTTCTATCCTCTCTTTTGGTCATTTTTATTAAGCTGCTCAATAATGGAGATTTCATCACCTCTAATAATTGGTTTGAATGGGGTCAGGCAAGCTAGTGAGGACAGTGATTTTGACTCCTATCGAGATTCTAGTAGTGATGGAAGCAGTGATTATGAAATTGAAAAGGGCATGAAATTTTCTGGGGAGCAGCGGCATCTTCATAATCTAACAAATCAGGCCTCTTTTAGAATGAGCAGATTATCCATGCATGATGAGCACAGTGTTGCATTACAAGAAGGTTTTTCGAGTGACGATGGGGAAGCTTCGAATTCCCAAGGTGTCCTACTCTTTGAGTATCTTGAGCGGGACCCTCCTTTTAGCCGTGAACCACTGGCTGACAAGGCTAGTTAATTTCTCAATCACTCTACGGTGGTAACTTTGTGGTCTGACCTCTTCAGCTTCCTAATTTATTTATTTTTGTAATTTGACAGATATCAGTTCTTGCTTCTCAATATCCTGGGTTGAAGACATTACGAAGTTGTGATTTACTTCCAGCCAGTTGGTTGTCTGTGGCATGGTAAGAGAAAAATTTGATCTATGATCTTATGTTGCTTTGCATAAACCCAAAATTTATTTTATCTGGTAAAATTTTGTAGGTATCCTATATATCGGATACCCACGGGTCCAACATTAAAAGATTTGGATGCTTGCTTTTTGACATACCATTCCCTTTCAACACCAATGACAGGTACTCTGATAAAATTGCAATTAACTATTTTCTTACCTGCATCTTTTGGAGAAAAGAATAGTTTTTATTTTACTGTTTTTATTTTACTTTAATATTTTTTAATCTCTCGTGTCTTGTTTGAGCCTTGACTTGAGCTTGGCTTCCTCACATCATGATCATGGTTTTAAGCTGATGGCTTGGTTGGTTTTCTGTGCTGAATCTCAGCTCATATTACATTTTCTTATGAAATAGAATGTAAATGTTCTGTTTGACATGCTTGATTAAATAATTCGGTCCATAAGCATTGGATAGGGTATGAAATTTAGTTGGATATGATCCTGGCCTCTGTTTGAGGGCAATTAGGATTAACAGTCAGGATATTAAGTAAAAATGAAGTTCCTCGTTTTGCTTTCTTTTTTTTTTTTTTTTCCGTAATTATTACATCGGAGTAAATAAGATGCTTATTTTGAAAGTGAATGCTAGCCCCTCCCTTGGTTTCTATGTTTAGTTGGTTTTTCGTGTAATTATCCATTTACTCTGCAACTAAAAAGGTAATGACGTGAGATAAGTCTGATTCTTTGGTTCAGCACCCACTAGGGAAAAAAAAAAAAATTGACATGAGAGGAATAGTGAAGAGTAACTTCAACAGCAGTCTTAGCTGGTAATAGATAGGTGGGTGTGTGTGTGTGTGTGTGTGTGAAGTCTAGAGATCTCCCTCTGTTTTCCCTTTTTTGTACCTTATACCTTCTCAAAGTTAGGTTCACGTTTAAGAAGATTCAGCTGATAAACTAGTTACTGCATAGTCAATCCTCGACTCTGATTCATGCATCATAGCATCCTTAGCCTATTGATTCCTTCTGGGTGTTTCAACTCCACCTTGACTTTCTGCCACAGACTGTATAATGTTTTGCTAGTTTAAGGCAGTTTTCTTCATCTATCTTTTGTTTTAAATTTGAAATTTTCCTTTGTTGGAAGGACACCTCATTCTTTTACTTTCTTTTTTCAAGTGTCTATTGCTTTCTTTTTTCAAATGTTATTAAGTTCTTGGAACGGCATACTATGCAAAACATAATCTGATGTAGGATTTGACAACCATGGTTCATTACAACAATGTCTCTAGATACGTAAATAACATTACTATATTCTCTGTTATTAGGCTAGCTAGTAGTATATTCTGTCTACGACTATGATGTTTAGTATTTTATGCTATTTCTTCATCTTCTAGACTCGACTTAAACTAAACTGGAATTACTATTTGTTCTTGCAGGTAGTGAAAATACCCAGGCTCCTATTATGGTTATTCCCAAGGAGATTGACGGTGTTCCAAAATTTTCGTTAACTGTTTTTGGAATGGCTTCTTATAAATTGAAAGGATCCATGTGGATACAAAATGGGATAAACGAATACCATCAGGCAAATTCCCTCATGCAAGTTGCGGACAACTGGCTTAGACGGCGTCAGGTTACCCACCCAGATTTCCAGTTCTTTGCTTCCCATGGCATGTACTGCAGGTGAAGCTGGATATTGTTTTACTGTTGGAGCTCTCTTTATTTCCACTCCATGAATTATGACACCTAAGAGAACTCATGCTTTGATGTGCAACCACTCTGGCAATGCGTGAAACTTATGGGGACTATGACTGAATGCTCTTTGAGGGTATTTTCTAATGTGAATTTCATTTTAAATGGAAAAGAAAACAGGAGAAAATGGACATGAAAACCTTCGAGAGATGAAAAAAAAAAAAATTACTTTTGAAGAGATACAAGGATAGAAATACTGAAATAGTAAGAACCATCGAAGGCATGGAAAACAGAGAATAATATTAAAGAGAATGTGAAAGAAGTGAAAAGAAGGCTGTTGAAGATGAGAGTTGGAGATGTATGAGACTTGAAGATATCAACAAGAAGCATGTGGTTGTTTTGCATGTCGGAACTGTGTACTATAAATACATACTACGATGACGACGAAAGAATGTCTTCTTAGGGGATTCTTATTTGGTTGTTGTATAACAAGATTTTACTTGTGGATCCCTTTGATAGACTAACTTTGTGTCCTTTGTCTTTTAGTGATGGAAACAGGAAAAAAAAAAAAAAAATAGAATGATGATTTAGATTTTGGTTGCTGTTTCAAGTTAGTTTACCGATATTATCAAAATGTTCTTCAGTATTCGTAATTATATGCAAATAATCCTATTGAGATTGCATCAATTTCTTTTATTGGAGTCTGAAAGTAAAATTCTTTTTATTTCGTGGAACAGGGAAAAGTCTGTACTATGCTATGTGAGCTTGGAAAGATTGTGGTGTTGCTGGAGTATTTTCATAAAGAAAACTGGCAATGAATGTTTGGACGTGAACTATAGTGTGTACATATAATATGCTAGGCAAAAATATGAAGCTTGTGCCATTGGTATTTTGAAGAGTGATAATGAGTGGTAGTTTTCATTGGTGGAAGACTATTAACAGTACGTATGATATTGACAAGGCCATTGAAGCATCAGTGGCTTTTGCAGTCAATCAGTGTTAGGGTGAAAACAAGTCAACGGATAAGAAGATCGATCGATCGATCATTTCTAGGGCATGTGAGGCTGTATCAGCAATGGGATGAGTCATCATACGGTAGAAGTTGGTTTAACATGACAGTACGTGTGTGACTTGTGAGTAGTGGTGGCTGCTGGTGCCAATATTCATAGAGATTGGTTTTGCTTTAAAATTATATTCTTCTTGTGTTTTTGTTAGCTATGGATGCTACAAAGTGTTATGCTTGTTGGTCCCTTTTAAAAGTTAGTGCTTTTCCCAATGTTCCTTTTGGTGTTTACTCAAAAGAAAAAAAAAAAAAGTCCCTAATGAAAGAGTTTTGGAGGAAGGCACCTTTTGATTATTGAGAAGAGTTGGTGAGAACAAAAGAAAAGGCAATGAATTAACAATTTTAGTAGATTTAGGAGCTGATTGGCATCATAACTAAAAAATAGTTTTTTGTTTTAAAAAATAGAAAACAAAATTGTTCTCTGAGAACAAATAAGAGTATTTAGCATTGTTCTCTAAGAGCAGTTTTTAAAAACAGAGTTAAAAAAAATAGAAAATTCAGAAAACAATAAAATATTATTTTCAATGTGTTTTCTTACCCTTTTCTTTTTCTAAAAAAAGAAAAGAAAATTCTTTCATATGACTTTTATATACACATTTTCTCGTCATTTTCTCTCTCGTCATTTTCTCTCATCACTTTCTCTCTCATATCTTTCTCTCTTCTCACTTTCTTTCATCACTTTCTTTCTCTTCATTCTTTTAATCTCCATTCTCTCTCATCACTTTCTCTCTTCTCATTCTCTCTCATCACTTTCTCTCTCCTTATTCTCTCTAATCATTTTCTCCCTGCTCATTTTATTCCATCACTTTTTCTCTCATTATTTTCTATCCCTTCATTTTTTTTAATCACATTATATCTCCTCATTCTCTATTGCTACTTTGTTTTTTATAACTTTTTTATCTTTATTTTCTATCCTCATGCATTCTTACCATTTTCTCTCTCTTGTGTATTTTCATTAGTTCTTTTTTTTCTTCTATCTTTCTCAATAGTTTTTATTTCTCTATTCTCTCTTATCATTTTCTCTCTCACTATTATCTTTCATTATATTTTCTCTTGTGACTTTCTCTCTCCTCATTCCCTTATTCGAATTTATCTTTAGTCACTCTCTCTTGACCTTTATTTCTAAATATTTTTTTTATAATACAAATATGAACTTTTATATTCATATAAATTTTTTTTCCCTAAAAATTGTTTCTAGAAAAAATTTGCCAAACATCCATTATTTTCTGAAAATATTATAAATCAGTTTTTGTTCTTATTTCTGAAAACACAACTATGAAAACAGAAAATAAAAAATAATGCCAAACAGGCCCTTAGTGGCCTTGTGATAAATATTTGCTTTGTGTTTCCAATTCAAGATCTCAAGAGGAAAGTCCTATCATACTACTGAAAGCCAAGGTTTGGGACTAAAGAATACCTTATCAAGAAGAGTACCAAAGGACTAAAATTGTTGGAAGATGGACTAACAAAATGCAAATACACAACAAGTTTAACAGATGACCAGGTACTTTGAACTCAAGATCACTTGCTAATTACTTGTTAGATTACTAATTAGAAACCAATTACCCTAAAATTTTAAAGTTCTAGAGGTGAGTCAATAATAATATTAGACTATAATTGTAAAGATATTCAAGGCGTGACTCTAAATTGTTTTTTTTTATCATTTAATATTGAACATAGGTCTCATTGTAAGAACCTGATTACTTGTGTCTTTAACATTCCAGCTATCAGTTTAGTAATTGAAATAAAGAAAGCTAGGTGCACAAAATCCTTTTTGCTTTTTGCCAACTTGGTTTAAACAAGGTGCCTCGTTTTGCTGACCTAAATGTATATTATGGAGCCGCATAATAATTGGAGCATCTTGGAAAATGAGGATGCTACAATAGTAAAATAACACTGAGTTGTTACAAGGCAAGTATTTTATTTTATTTTATTTTATTTGTAAACATATAAATTAATTTACATTTTTTTTTATTGGGAAAAATTAATGTTCGTATGCAGCTTTATAAATACTCGATAATGACAATTAAATAGTCTTTTAGTGAAGCCAATGATATAGTTTTGGATTCTTATCTAAAGTATTTCTTATGTTTCTTATCTAAAGTATTTCTTATGTTTCAAAATTTCAGAAGATTATAGTGCAGTTTCTTAGTGAAAAGGTCAACATGTATGATTTCTCAAAGGGAATTATGTACAAAAAGACACTTTTAAATTCAACACAGGACGATTTTTTTTATAAAAAAAAAAAGAAGAAAAATCAATAAAAGACGAGTGTTATTCGAGATTAAAATATGATATTTTTTAAAAATAAAAATAAAATGGGACTTAACTAATAACCTCTACTTATTACAAATTAAAAAAATAATATCTACTAATACCCAATCCCCTCACTTATTACAAATTAAAGGAAAATAGCTACTAATACCCAATCCCCTTACTTATTACAAATTAAAAGAAAATACCTATTAATACACAATCTCCACCCCACCAGGTAATACCCAATCTCCCACCCTACCCAATTAGGAATAATAGGTTTTCACGTCTACCCTCGGTGTGACTCGAATCTAGGACCGAGATTCTAAATAATGGGTGCTCTTACCACTTGAGCAACCCATTTCGTCAATTAAAATATGACCTGTTATTTCAATTGTTTTTAATAAAATTTCCTCTATTTTGGAAAATATGGGAAGATTACCTTAAATTTGATTTTTTATTGTAAAAAAATTATAATTTGACTACCTTTAAATATGATCCTTTAACGCTAGTTAAATAAATTAATGAAAAATGACAAAATTACTGTTAGTAAAATACATATTTAATATTGTAATGAATTAAAAATTATATATATTTGTCTCTAAACAATAATTTGATTTTTTTTTTCTAATGATCTAATAAGTGATAAAATAGTTTCTAAATAACTATCGACATATTTAAACATAAATTAAAATATAATATAAATTTATACCTATAATTTTTCATTTCTCATTAATATTCCAAATTTAGTTTACCTGAACAAATCAGACTTATAAATTCAAGGGGTTTTTCGATATTTCTTAAAATATAGGAGTTTCATTAAAAAAAAAGAAAAAAAAATGCAAGATCATTTTATGACATTATCTTATCTTGTATTCTTTAGACATTCGATGGAAAATATCTTTTAAAATTCAGTAACTTGTACATTAAAAATTATTATATTTATCTTTAAATGTATAATACTATCGATTTAAAAAACTATGTATTTAAAACTACGCTAACAAAAGTTACAATATCTCTTAAGGAATATCATAAATATATGCTAGTTTAATTTGATTGGTAATAACTATTTATTGAAAATTGATTAACATTAAATAAATTCAAAACAAAATCAGTAATATACCGTAAGTAATATAAAAAAATCAGATAAAATTAGATATGATTTGAAAGAAAAATAAAATGTTGATAAAGAAATGAGATTAATGAAAATTATTTTTACACGATTGAATAATTGAAGGCTTTTTTTCCCTCAAAAAAAAAAAGACGTACTTATAATTTGATTTTTTATTATAAAAAAACTTATAATTTGACTAACTCTAAAATATGATCCTCTAAGGTTAGTAAACTTAAAGGAATTAATGAAATATGACAAAATTATCCTTAATAAATGGCATATTTAACATTATAATAAATTAAAAATTATATATACTTATCTCCAACAAGAATTTGATTTTTTTTTGAGGAAATTTAATTTTTTATGGTATTTTTTCAAAAAAAATTGAAAAATCCCAGAATTTGAAATTGTTCTGAAGAATCTCGGATTTAATTATAAAAATACCACTTTTAAAAGTATTTAAAAAAATACCACCTTTTATTGATTGGTGAGATACTTAAGGTTACTAGTCGAGTTACCTGAGGTAACTTGAATAGTTACTTCAAGTAACTGGATTGGTTATTCTAAGTAACCTAACTGGTTACCTCGAGTACCATTGAAAAATACCAAATTTAAAGAAAAAATAATATTTTTCTAAATAGTTTTTAAAAGTTTTATTTTTCTAATAATACTTTTAAAAAGTGATATTTTTCTAAATCAATCTGGGATTTTTCAAAAAAAATAGTCAATCGGGGATTTTTCAATTTTTGGTATCTTGGGCCTGGAATTTTGTAAATATTCCTATTTTTTTCTAATGACCTAATAAGTGATCTATATCTATAGTCCACTAAGGGTGATCTATATCTATAGTCCACTAAGAGTAATTTTTCATTTCTCATCAATATTCCTAATTTAGCTTGCCTGGAAAGGTCGGACTTTAAAAAAATAAATTCAAGGGGTTTTTCGATATTTCTTAAAATATAGAAAGTTTTGTTTAAAAAAAAATGCAAGATCATTTTATAACATTACCTTGTATTCTTTGAACATTTTATGGAAATTATTTTTTAAAAAGATCATTTTATGATAATATCTTGTATTCTTTGGACATTTGATGGAAAATATTTTAAAAAATTCAATATAGAAATACTTGTACACTAAAAATTAGTTTATTTATCTTTAAATGTACAATAGCATCGATTTCAAAAAATATGTATTTAAAAGTAAGCTAATAAAAGTTACAATATCTCTGTAAAAAATATTACAAATATAAGATAGTTTAATTTGATTGGTAATATCCCTTCAAAAAAAATTGATTGGTAATAACCATTTATTGAGAATTGATTAAATATAAATAAATTCAAAACAAAATCAGTAATATACGATAAATAACGTTAAAAAAAACTATTCAGATAAAAATTAGATAAGAATAATATAACTTGAAAGAAAAATTAAATTTTGATAAAGAAATGAGATTAGTGAAAATTATTGTACACGACTGAAAAAGACAAACGTGTATAATATGTTTTTAGTGAAAAATACGGGTCATTTGACAAAATTATGTGATTGAGTTGTATAATTCAGAACTACGTTAGCGTGTGTAATACAAATATTCTACTTATATATGTAATCCGTCATTCGTGTGTAATTCATATATACGTTAAACATGTATAATACAAGTATTATAAGTAAAATTGCTAATTACTTTGCTCATATGTAAAATAATTAAAGGGTTTTTCTTTTTAGCATGATTAGCCCTTGTATTATTTGAGATTGGCAAGATAGTCCCTGAGTTATTCTTTTTAGTAATTAATGTTAAAATATTCTGTATATCAATCAAAATTAATTACAAAATACTACAATTAAATATTTGTAATAAATTAGGAGATATTTGTAATTAGTTAGGAGATAACAATTAGTTCTATAAATTGTAATCTTGTTTTAGAAACATGTATCAAAAAAAAACCATTCTTTTCATGGTATCAGAGAAGGTTTGAATCCTGTTCTTATCACAAAAAAAAAAAAAAACACTCAAATCCCGAGTACCTGAACCAAACTCTACCAACAGCTCGCTGGAGCTCAACCCCGTCAGACACCTGCAGCCCGATCCAGCGCATCAGCCATCAGCGACCCAGTCCTCGCCTCAGACCACCCCTGCCGCACCAAGCAATCAGACAACCAGCTGCACCACACAAACCCAGTCCAGTGCTTGACGCGATCCGGTCCAACAACTGCCTCACCATGCAGTTGCAGCACCCCTGCCACGCCTGCCTCGTGCCGCCCACGGTCGACCCGTGCCACCTGCGTCCAATCGTGCACGCCCTATGCTGCACACTAGCCAGAACCGCGTCTGCCCGCTTCTGATCGTGCTGCCCGCGCCCTATGACCTGACCTACAAGGTGCCTCGAAGCACCGCACACTAGTCAGAACCGAATCTTGAGCACCCAGAACCGCACCACCTGCCGTCTCAGCCTCTCACCGCCTCAGTCACCATAGCCGAGCGGATCAAGTTATATCTTGGACTTGTATTGATAATCATTCATCATCAGATTATATTTGTTTTTTTGGCTTGTATCTTTGGGCTAGACTAGTCTTCACACAAGTTCAAAATATCATTAGGCCTCTCTTTTTATTTTATTCTTATTATTAAAAAAAACAAACAAACAAAAAACAAACAAAAAAAAAACAACAAAAAAAAAAGAAGAAGGAAAAAATGATGAGTGAACAAGGTGACTCAACTGGTACCAAATCTGTTCCTATTTTGGTTCAGTCTGAGGATGTCTTCAATGCTGGCTTTCAACTCACTGAAACAAATTATGATGTGTGGTCCCAATTGATGGAAATGCATATTGCTGAACGAGAAAAACTCTCATACATCATAGGCAAAACAACTCCACCTTCTGTGTCAGACAAAGGATATGAGAAATAGTATGCTGAAAATCAAAAAGTGAAGCGTTGGCTTCTGATGTCTATGACTCCTGATATTATGAAGCGCTATCTTCGTATTCCCACTGCCCGTAAAATCTGGAATGCTTTATCCAAAGCCTTTTACGATGGAACTGATGAGATGCAAGTCTATTCCCTGCACCAGAAAGCCTTCTCAGCCAAACAAGGTACCAAATCGCTTTCTGCTTATTATAGAGAATTAACTGAAATATTTCAAGAACTCGACCATCGTGATAGAGTGGTCATGAAGGATCCTGACGATGTGATAACATACCGCTAGTCGATTGAACGCACTCGAGTCCACATATTTCTTCCTGGATTAGATACCAGTTTTGATCAACTTCGGCGAGAAATTTTACATCGTGAGCCACTTCTAAGTCTGGAAGAATGTTATTCCTTAGTTCATCGGGAGAACTTACGATCCACTGCTTTCCATGAGGAAACTACTAAACCTGAAGCTTCCGCATTGCTCTCTCGATTACGACCCAGTCAAACATCACAGGATCACCCTAAATCCACCAACTCGAAGAATTTCACATTCGAAAAAGGCTCCTCGAAATGCACTCACTGCAATCAAAATGGTCATACAAAAAATCGGTGCTTCGAGTTGATTGGATATCCAGACTGGCGGGATCCAGCACATCATCGGAATGCTAAGAGACCATCTTCAACAGCTCTCACTCAAACAAAAGCAGCCGATGTTCCATCTACTTCATCAGCACTGGTAACCACCACTAAAGAAGGTAAGATTTTGAATATTACTGCACCTATTTTGAATAATACATGGATAATTGATTCTGGTGCCACTGATCATATGACATTTGATGTGCAGCATGTTCCTACCCTGAAACCTTTATCCAGAAACTGTGTTTCTACTACTAATGGTAATACTAACATAGTTCTTAGTGAAGGATCCTCCAATCTTATTAAAATTTTACATTTAGATTCTGTCTTAGTGGTACCTTCCTTAAAATATAATCTTCTCTCAGTTTCTCAAATCACTACTACCTTGTCCTGTGTGGTTATTTTTGGTCCTAATTTTTGTGTATTTAAGGATATTCAGACTCAACAAATGATTAGTTATGGTATTAAGAAAGGGATGTTGTACTACTTGGATCTGGAGTCAACAAAGTCAAACAAACTTCAACAAAGCTCTAGCTGTGAAGAGTACCACTTCTTCTAAGAAGATGACTGAGATTTGGCTTTGGCATCGTCATTTGGGCTATGCCTCTTTTGGTTATTTAAAACGATTGTTTCCTGCTTTGTTTAATGATTTGGATATATCTATTTTCAAATGTGATATTTGTACACTTGCAAAAAGCCATCGTGCTTCATTTCATTTAAGTTTAAATAAAAGTCCAACTCCGTTTATGGTTATTCACTCCGATGTTTAGGGTCCTTCCAAAGTTCCTACATTGGGAGGAGCTTATTGGTTTGTTACCTTTATTGATGATTATACTCGGATGACTTGGTTATGTTTGATGAAATCCAAATCAGAGGTTACAGTGTTATTTCAGAAGTTTTATAATACTGTACATACACAATACAATGCTAAGATTCAAGTCCTTCGAAGTGATAATAGGGGAGAATATCGTAGTACTGATCTCCAACATTTTTTGGACTCTCATGGCTCCATTCATCAAACCAGTTGCCCGAATACACCACATCAGAATAGTGTTACTGAACGGAAAAAGAGACACCTATTAGAGGTTATTCGCGCTTCACTCATTGAAGCACACATGCCCCCCTGTTACTGGGGAGAAGCTCTTCTCTCTGCTGCCTATCTCATAAATAGGGTTCCATCGAGGTCACTCAACTTCCAAACACCATTTCAAGCACTTACAGATGCTGTTGTTGCACCCACAGTTCCCAATCTAACTCCTCATGTCTTTGGTTGTATTGCCTACGTTCATCTACCCAAAGATCAATGGAGTAAGTTAATGCCTAAAGCCTTGAAGTGTGTTTTTGTTGGATATGCTCTACATCAAAAAGGGTATCGATATTATCACCCTCCCACTAGGCGCATGTTCATCACTATAGATGTTGTCTTTTATGAGGATATTATGTATTACTCTACGTCTGAATTGGGAGTATCTTGATGAAATTCAAACCTTTGAATACAATCTTATGACAGATACGGAGGAGATAAAAGTTGATGTGACGGAAATATCTGATAAAGGTGACTTGGATAGGAGTGGTCAAAATTTAGATATAAGTGATAACAAACATCCAGAAAAAAAAAAGAAACTTCAGAAACTCCAGAAGTCGAGCTGCAGTCTCTCCCGAGTAATATACCAAACCAATCGTTAGCTGATGACACTCCTTATACAATACCTGAGTCATCTAAGAGACAGTTACCACAATGTCATACAAGAGGTATTCCAAAACCAACTTATGAACCTGAGTTGTCTAGTAAAGTAAGATATCCCATGAGCCATTATGTGTCAACACATCAATTGTTAAAAACAAATCAGTCATTTGTAAATCAATTATCTACTGTATCCATTCCTAACAGTGTGCAGAAAGCCTTAACATACCCAAGGTGGAAAGCCGCAATTAATGAAGAGATGGCCTCCTTACAAAAAAACCAGACATGGGAGTTCGTAGATCTTCCTATAGGAAAGAAACTAGTTGGGTATCGATGGATTTTTTCTATAAAATACAAAGCTGATGGTACGATTGAACGCTTCAAAGCTAGATTGGTGGCAAAGGGATATACCCAGACTCATGGAATTGACTACACCGACACTTTTGTGCCTGTAGCAAAAATCAACACAGTCCGAGTCTTGTTGTCCTTAGCAGCAAATTTCGGATGGCCACTACAGTAGTTTGATGTGAAGAATGCTTTTTTGCATGGGGAACTATCTGAAGAAGTATACATGGATCTACCCCCAGGATGCATGGTGACAGAAAAGCAAAGATAGAAGGTGTGTAAATTGAAGAAATTATTGTATGGTCTGAAGCAATCTCCCCCAGGGCCTGGTTTGGAAGATTCACAAAATCTATGGTAGCAATTGGTTATCATCAGAGTAATTCAGATCACACCCTGTTCCTGAAGAAGAAAAATGGTAATATTACCGTACTTATTGTTTATGTTGATGATATGGTGGTAACAGAAAATGATCCAGTTGAAAGAAAGGATCTACAAGAGTATTTGTCCAAAGAATTTGAAATGAAAGATATAGGCTCCTTAAAGTATTTTTTGGGAATTGAAGTATCACGATTTCAGGAAGGTATTTTCTTGTCTCAAAGGAAATATGCTTTGGATTTTTTGGAAGAAACTGGGATGTCAGCATGTCAACCAGTAAATACACCAATTGAGGAAAGATTAAAATTACGAGTTGAAGCTAATCAAGTCCCAACCGACAAAGGAAGATACCAAAGACTTGTTGACAGATTGATGTACTTAGCACACACAAGACTGGATCTTGCATATGCTTTGAGCATCGTCAGCCAATTTATGCATAATCCAGGTGAGCAGCATATGAATGCAGTCGTGCGAATTTTGAGATACTTGAAATCAGCTCCAAGAAAAGGAATTCTTTTCTCTAGGAAAACAAAGGAACATACCATCGAGGTATACACTGATGCAGACTGAGCTGGAGAAAAAACTGACATGTGATCAACTTCAGGATATTTTACCTTTGTAGGTGGCAATCTTGTTACTTGGAGGAGCAAGAAACAAAGTGTCGTTGCTCGCTCAAGTGGTGAAGTAGAACTTAGGGGAATGGCTCTTGGAGTTTGTGAAGGATTGTGGCTAAATCTTCTTCTTCATGATTTGGGTTATTTATCAAATAAGCCAATCCGGTTATATTGTGATAACAAGTTTGCTCGTGATATGGCCCATAATCTAGTTCATCATGATCGAACAAAGCATGTTGAGATTGATCGGTTCTTTATCAAAGAGAAATTGGAGAAAAGAAGTCTAGAATTACCAGAAATTCGATCAGAAGAACAATTGACAGATATTCTGACCAAAGCAGTCTCGAATCGCATACTTTCAAAATTTGTGGACAAGTTGGGCATGATAGATATCTACACACCAACTTGAGGGGGAGTGTTGAAATATTCTGTATATCAATCAAAATTAATTACAAAATATTATAATTATATATTTGTAATAAATTAGGAGATATTTGTAATTAGTTAGGAGATAACAATTAGTTCTATAAATTGTAATCTTTTTTAGAATCAAAACATAGTAAAAAATCATTTTTCAATTAAGTTCCTATGTTCTAAAAATTTTGGCAATTAAGTTCTTTTCGTAAGTAATCATTAAAATGTTAGATGAAATTGAGCACTTTCATGTCGCATACAAGGTTTTTAAAGGTCAAAATCAATATTTTAATGGCATTAGTTGTAATTGGAAGGAAAATAACTAAAAATTAAGTACAATTCACAACACAATATAAAAAAATTTTAAAAAATAAAAAATTTTAAAAATTTTAAATTTCTCTTAAAATTTCATTCTATATCCCTTCCAAACTAATTAGTGTTAGTGAACTTATTTATTTTATTTAAACATGTTCAATTTCATGAAAATTTTAACATTAACAAATAAAAAGGATTTAATTGTCAAAATTTTTAAAAACTTAAAGACTTAATTGCCAAAAAAAAATAACTTAGGAACTATTTTGTCAAATTGCGAATAACATATAGACTAATCATGCCGAAAACCCATAATTAAAATAATTAAAGTGTGTAGCCCGAGCAGGAAGGGCTCTTGTAAAATTACTTTAAACTCTAGGGGCACTAGAGACAATTAACCATTTTCCCTTTTTGTCCTTTAGTGCTTGGAAGACTGGAATAATTATCCTGTACAAATAGGGAGAAAATAAAGTAAACTGGAAGAAACTAAAAACCGTTGTAACTTGAAATAAGGTCCCGCTTTACTTGGCGATTAACACAAGAAAATGTCCAGAAATAAATAAGAGTCAAAAAAAAAAAAAAAAAAAAAAAAAAAAGAGAGAGAGACAAATCGGCTAGCTACTATTACTAATCATTAATAACAAAAATAAATAATTAAAAGAAAAAAGAAAAAGGCTGGAAAAAGAGAACTAGCCGTTGGGGCCTCAAAATTCAAAATGTGAGGGTCAAAGAGAGAGAGAAAGAAGCAGACACAACACAAAAAACATAACGCACAATTCTCACATCCAATACTACTACTTCTACTTCTTCTTCTTCTAGCTTTTCATTTAAAGCCCTAGAAAATTGAATCCTCAAGCTCTTCTCTTCTCTGCTTCAAACCCTCAAACGCTCCTCTCTCTCTCTCTCTTCCACTTCTCTCTCTAAAGCCAGTTTGGATAGAGAGAAGTTTTATTCGTCGATTTGTTTGATTTGGTCATCTGATCTTTGTGTTCCGCCGCAACTCCGACAAGTTTTTTTGTCGAATTTTGGCTCTTCATTTCTGTAAGTATGAGTTGTTTTTGTTTTTGTTTGCGTTTTTTTTTTTTTAAGTTCTTTTAAGAGTTTCTAATTTTGGGTTTTTTTTTTTAAATTTTTTTCTTCGTTATGGTTGATTGGTGTTCAGTTTTTGTGGGTAGAGTTTAAAAATTTATGGCGTTTGTTCAAATGGGTGATTTTTTTTTTTTTTTTATTTTCACTAATTAGAACATAAGGACGGACTTCATACATGAATTTTCACTATACCGATTCCAGAGTATTTCATTTTGTTTTAATTGTTGATGAATCTAAGTTCACTATTCATTTTTGAAATTTTTTTAATTTTATCATGTTTCTAATTCAGGAGGTTTCTGGATATTTATAAATTAACTTGATGAGGTTATAATTACTCTCACAAAAAGGGGAAAAAAATCGTCATTTAATGAATAGATTAAGGCGCTACCACTTTCATTGAATCCAATTTGAATAAAATTCATATACTTATCAATTTATACAAGCAATATCAAAAGTCTCTTTCTAAATGTAATTTTTTTTTTCCTGGGTCCTACCCATTTGTGATTGATTGTTTTTTTGGACAGATTTTGGTTGGATCTTGTAGCTGCTGATATTTAAGTTACCGTTGAACTCAAGAACGATATAATTCCCATAGCCTCTCCTGAGAGAGGTGTTTCAAATTGGTTTTCTTTTAAGTTAAAACATCCAATTCTAAAGATGACAGTCAAAACTCCTGGAACACCTTCCTCAAAAATCGATAGGACCCCGGTTTCAACCCCAGGTGGTGGGCCAAGGGCCAGGGAAGAGAAGATTGTGGTTACTGTGAGGTTGAGGCCATTGAGTAAGAGGGAACAATTAGCCAAAGACCAAGTAGCATGGGAATGCATTGATGATAACACAATTGTTTATAAACCAACACCGCAAGAGCGTGCGGCTCAGCCAGCCTCATTTACATTTGGTACACAATTATGTCTTTATTCGTTAGTTTTTGAAATTAAATTAGGTCATGTTTTGTTTTCTCTTTTAAGTGATTGTATAAACTATTAGTTGATTATATGTTCTTCTTGCAGACAAAGTTTTTGGTCCCTCTAGCTTAACTGAAACGGTATACGATGGAGTGAAAAATGTTGCCTTGTCTGCTTTAATGGGCATCAATGGTAGTGCAGAGCCTCAATCTCAAATTGTTTGTATCCTGTCTTTAAAATCTCTGGCTGTTAACAGTTACTTTGTGTTCAATGTTGCAGCAACTATCTTTGCTTATGGACAAACTAGCAGTGGGAAGACATATACAATGAGAGGAATAACTGAGAAAGCTGTTATTGACATCTACAATCATATACTAAATGTAAACAAATATTTCTGTTTCGATTTTATACTTCATTCTCATAGCATGTCTTGAACTGGATTCTAAATTCCTTGAACCTTACCTTTTACCAGCTTTTGTTAGAAAGTTAACGGTTCATGAATCAGAAATGATGGCTCTAAATGAATTTTGTGCTCTGGCTTGATCGCAGACTCCAGAAAGAGATTTTTCAATTAAAATTTCCGGACTTGAAATATATAATGAGAATGTTAGAGACCTGTTAAATTCAGATTCTGGTCGCAGTCTCAAGCTTCTGGATGATCCAGAGGTAATTCTTTTTACTTCTCTTTGGTAAATGAGTGCTTGTTGTTTTTGTGAGCAAGCAATATACTGGAATTCTTACCTTTTTTGTCTTGGATGCAGAAAGGTACTGTGGTTGAGAAATTGGTAGAGGAAACTGCAAAGGATGATCAGCATTTGCGACATTTGATCAGTATCTGTGAAGGTAAATAAGAATAAGAAGTGCCAATATCTTGATTTACTTCTTCTTTCTGCTCTGAAAATTTTAGTTTTGGGTATACAAATGAACTTGTGTTTTTGTGCCTTCTGCAGCTCAAAGACAAGTTGGAGAAACTGCTTTAAATGATACCAGTTCACGCTCGCACCAGATAATTAGGCTGGTAAATTTCGCCTATCATGATTTCGCTTGATGCTAGTTAGTTCATGAATATTTTTCTTTGAGAAACAATCGAGTTGCTAAGATATTTTCGTTTCTCTTTACACAGACAATAGAAAGCACAGTTCGCGAAAATTCGGGTTGTGTGAGATCTTTTGTTGCAAGCCTGGTAAGCTTAAAAAGATCCTGACTTGTATTTGTATCCAAAGTTGTGTAATGATAAATTTCTTTTAAGAAATAGTAACTATGAATTTCAATTATCTGCAGAACTTTGTAGATTTAGCTGGAAGTGAAAGAGCTTCACAGACACATGCAGATGGTGCTAGGCTCAGGGAAGGTTGCCATATTAATCTCAGCCTTATGACTCTCACAACTGTAATAAGAAAGCTGAGGTTAGAATTTGTCATATCATCTTTTCTGTATAGCTCACAGAAGAATTGTAATAGAATTTAGAATTGTTCACTAAAAACCTGTCATACAGATCAGTAACATAAACTGACCTTAGTAAACTGTCACTGCCCTAAAGTTGTTTAGTCTCTGGTGAGTCCACTCTAGGTATCGTATTAAGCCTCTGGCCTTGTGGTCTTATTCATATAATTAATCGCCATAACGTTGTTTACTCCAATATAATTGATTTACTTCTAGGTGTAAGTGCATACTGGTTTAGTACTAAATTCTTCTGTTCACCATTGTGAATTGTTTTGGTCCAGTGTGGGAAAAAGAAGTGGCCATATACCCTACAGAGACTCAAAGCTTACTCGCATCCTGCAGCATTCACTTGGTGGAAATGCACGCACTGCCATTATATGCACATTAAGTCCAGCGCTGACCCATGTTGAACAATCTCGAAATACTCTCTTGTTTGCCTCCCGGGCAAAGGAAGTAACGAATAATGCCCAAGTGAACATGGTACCAATTAGTTTTTCCTCCCTTTACTTTTGGAAACATTTCTACCCTCTTTCTTAATCCAGGTTAATTCATTTCTTTTACATGTTTTTGAAGGTTGTCTCGGACAAACAGATGGTGAAACATCTGCAGAAAGAAGTTGCAAGACTGGAAGCAGAGCTGCGGACACCTGATCCATCAAGAGAAAAAGATTTGAAAATCCAGCAGGTATTATGCCTCATACTATCTTGCTTGTTTTTGAGTTTAGTTAGTTTGGACTCTCGAGAATTGTTATGGTAATCATCATTAATTATTTGTAGATGGAGATGGAAATTGAAGAACTGAGACGCCAAAGAGATCTTGCTCAATCACAAGTGGATGAGCTACGCAAAAAACTAGAGGACGACCAGCAGGTCTCTCTCTCTCTCTCTCTCTCTCTAACACAGACCCACACACACACGTCCATGCATACACACGTAGCTTGTATCAAAAATTCCACTCATTGTTATAATATCCTTCAGGTTTCAAATCCATTTGAATCACCCCGCCCTTCCGTGAAGAAGTGTCTTTCATACTCTGACGCGCTCTCAACAAAATCTGATACCAAGGATCTAGGACGTGTTGATAAAGTAAGAAGTACAATGTTAAGGCAATCTATGAGGCAATCATCCACAGCTCCTTTCACACTTATGCATGAAATTCGTAAACTCGAGCACCTTCAGGAGCAGCTTGGAGAAGAGGCAAATCGAGCATTGGAAGTACTACAAAAGGAGGTTGCTTGTCATAGGCTAGGAAACCAAGATGCAGCTGAAACAATTGCTAAGCTGCAAGCAGAAATACGGGAAATGCGTTCTGTCCGATCAGCACCAAAAGAAGTCGAAGTTGGAAATGTGATTGCGACTAACAAAAGTGTTAGTGCTAATCTCAAGGATGAAATCACAAGACTTCATTCACAGGGAAGCACTATTGCAGATCTTGAGGAACAGCTCGAAAATGTTCAGAAGTCAATTGACAAATTGGTGATGTCTCTTCCTAACAATTTTCAACCGCCAAACACTGACCCGTCCCCCAAGACTAACAAGGAATTTAAAAAGAAAAGATTACTTCCTTTGGCGTCAAGTAATGCTGCTAATCGTCAAAACTTCTTAAGATCCCCCTGCTCCCCTCTATCGACCATTCAACAAGTTTTGGAGCCTGAGATTGAAAATAGAGCTCCTGAAAATGATGATAATCTGTCCATAGATACTCTGCCAGAATCTGAGAAGGAGACTCCAACAAAGAGTGAAGAAGGCGGAGATGTCTCATCGAAAGAAAACACTCCAGGGGGGTATCGACGTTCTAGTTCTGTGAACATGAAGAAAATGCAGAAGATGTTCCAAAATGCAGCAGAAGAGAATGTAAGAAGTATAAGAGCTTATGTCACAGAACTGAAAGAAAGGGTGGCTAAATTGCAATACCAAAAGCAGCTACTTGTTTGCCAGGTATGGTCAAATGGTATTCCAGCTACTATTTTGCAATTATTCATAGTTTTTCGGACTTTTCCTTCCCTTTTCTACTAATAAATAAACTCTGTCATTTTGAAATTCATGTAGGTTTTGGAGCTGGAAGCAAATGAAGCAGCTGGGTACAACTTGGAGAATGATGAGAACGAATGTGAGCCAGAGATGACTCATGTATCATGGCAAATCACATTTAAAGAGCAAAGGCAGCAGATTATTGAGCTATGGGATGTGTGCTTTGTCTCCATCATTCATAGAACTCAATTTTATTTGCTTTTCAAAGGTGATCCAGCTGATCAAATCTACATGGAAGTCGAGCTTAGACGCTTAACATGGCTGCAGCAGCACCTCGCACAGCTTGGGAATGCAAGCCCTGCTCATGTGGGAGATGAGCCCACAGTCTCTCTCTCATCAAGGTTCGCTTTCTTCCCTTCATCATTAATCCTGTGTCATGCTTGTGTTTTTGGCATTGTCTTTGTTAAGTTAAAGATTACAGAAAAACTATTTGTTGTGTATGTTTTGTGTAAAACTACATTAGCCATACCATAAGCAAACTATGTACTTCCGAGTCATTGGAAGCCTTTTTTCGGTTCCTATGCCTCCTGCATATATAGATTACAAGTGGCTTTGCATTTTGCGAGACATTGATAAACTGATTCTTGTTCGGATTGTGCAGCATTAGAGAGCTGAGACGTGAAAGAGAGTTCCTTGCGAAAAGGTTGACCTCACGTTTGACTGCAGAGGAGAGAGATCTATTGTACATGAAATGGGATGTCCCTCTTGAAGGAAAGCAGAGGAAAATTCAGTTTGTTAACAAACTTTGGACAGATCCCCATGATGCTAAGCACATTCAGGAGAGTGCTGAAATAGTTGCAAAGCTTGTAGGGTTTTGTGAAGCAGGCAACCTCTCTAAGGAGATGTTTGAGCTCAATTTTGTCCTTCCAGGTGATAAGAGACCTTGGCTCATGGGCTGGAACCAAATTTCCAATCTTCTTCATTTGTAATACAGGTGTAGTATATTTTTTGAAGAATTCCAAAATACAATAAAAGATGAGATATCGGGCTTTCTCCATGTGTCTTTATATATACATGTGGGTTGATACACATGAATAATAGAGGGATTTGTAGAGTGAGCATTTGGTATCATAAGGAGCCTCTTTTTGAATGTTTTTTAAATTGAACACACCCCAATTCACGCGTCGCACTATGGAGAAATTATAATATATATTTAGGCTCATCTATCTTTTTCTTGGCTAGTAAGCTGCAAGCTATTTCTGATAGTGTGTCATTATTGAAGTTTTTGAACGTGTGAAGCCTATTTCGCACTATGACATAGTTTGAGAGAGGCACATCACATCATGCTCACCATTTATGTTTTGTTTGCAATTTCGTTTGTTGCTTTGTGTTCGGAATAGCAGCCACTCTAGCACCATTTGTGTAATGTTTTCTTTTCCGTTGTAATTAATTTCAACTTCTTAACTATTGTACATGCAAATTGAATTTCCCCCACTCATTACGATGTGATTTACTGAGAGAACAGATTGTGGTTCCTGTGATAGTGTAATTGAATAACTGAATAAATTAAACAAACTAATTTTAATTTCATATGTTACAGAAATGTGCGTTAATCTTTTAATTAACTCCAAGACTCTCTCTCTCTCTCTCTCTCTCTCTCTCTATCTCACAAATGTACATACTTTTCTTTCCAGAAGTATGACAAGAATTTAACTCTGGCTCATTTTGTACTGAACTGATTTCCTAAGAGATCTTAAGGTCCTTCTCTATCTCTAATGAAGCCTAAAAGACCTAGATTGCCAGCAAATACTGTAGCTTGAGAATTTTTCTTTATTTATTTATATTTTTGGATTATGATGCAATTAATTTAACGAAATTTATGCTTATCAGGACTTTGGCTGCCAATTTCAAAATGCAGAGAGCATCAAATGAAAGACAGACTTTGGTCCTTTGCCTTTGGCCATTAAATTATAACTTATATATATTTTTTTGGTCCTTGAACTTTTTAAATTATTCTCTCTTGTTCCTTGTTAAAATTTATATTTTATTCCATTTACATCTTTGTGGAATGTCACTAAAATGTAACTTAAATCTATTTTTGGCTACAATGGTTCTGACACAACCAGCCCAATGTTGTAAAACTTGGATTTATAGTTCCACTTCAATTCAATCCAATATAACTTAATATTCAATCCAATCCAATTCGACTTGGATTAGATGTCGATTTTACACATTAGTTTATTTAAAGGTTAAATTTCAACATCATAAACATAAAAATTAGATTAAAAAAGATAATTTTAGCATAATTATACTTATATATTCAATATATACAACAAGTAGTATACAAACCCAACAAAAAGTTCTAACAAATAAAAAATAAATTAATTTCTTCTATGATAGCTACAATAATATAATAAAAAATATAAATAGTAATAAATTGGATTAGATTTGAATGGTTCATTTGAATTTTGAAATTTAATCCAATCCAAGATTTCTTCAATCTTCTTTACTATTAAAACAAACCTACTTAAATACAGTTCTGTTCTTCTCTTTCTTTTTATCTAGTTCAATATAATTCTCTTATTCTCTCTCTTATTTGTCTTTATCCTTAAGAGTTTAACAAGTGCATCCCCTCTCTCCGATATAGATTCTTCTCTTTTTTCTTTCTCATATTTATTTTATTGCTAAATAATCCTTCTGTTTATGAAGATAGTTAGCTACTTAGCTCTAAATTTATGGTGTTCTAGTCCACCCAGATCTATATCAGTGGTTATTTTAGTTTTTGCTAGTATATTTTCTTTTATTAATGTAGTTATCACTCAGATGTGTATCATTTAGGATTCTGATTTGTAGAGTTTGTTACTATCACAAATCAGATTTTACCGAAACTCTTCTGATGAATCAATCAGAAGTACCAATTCAAAAAATAAAGAATCGAAACGAGCTATTGAAGAGCTCTAATATATTCTTCATTGATCTTTTCTCTAAGATCATTAATGGAGATTGTCTTTGCTCTGAGATTTTTGAAAGTTTTTTAATCTTCAAGAATTAATTTCCTAATTCTCATTATAAGAGGTTTTATATAACCCGATTTGCTATTGCAATCCCTATTTGAGTTTAATAAAATTGTTAATCTAATCTAATATAGGTTGGATATCTAATTCAAATTGCATTAGATTGGATTAGATCGGTTGATTATCCAATCACATTGAATAATTTTTTCTCACCCATATCTGAAGTTATTAAATAATTTAATCAAAAGTTAATAGAATAAGTGTCCATGGACCTTAGAGAACTAAATTTGCAAGACTAAATGGAGACTTTCTCAATAATTTAAAGACTAATAGAGTAACTATATCCTCCTTATGGAGACAAAAACGAGACTATCTCAATAGTTCAAGAACCAATAAGCTAGTTTATTCTTGAAAAAAAAGGTGCATATGTAGAATTAAATACAATGTTAAAGATTCTATAATCTATTTGGTTACCATAAATACGTAGGAATATTTATTTAAAAAAATGCATGTTTTCCTATGGAATTACTATTCTTGAAGTGGAATTATCATTCCCAAGTGAGTCGAACTATCATTTTTAAATGACATTGAAGGAATATTGTATGTTTGTTTGTTTTTTCTCCTCCTTAAAATTGTTCATATAAATCAAATTAGAAAATAAAATTACTAACTTGAATTTCTCTCTCTTCCATCTCTCTATTCTACTCTATCTCTTCTCCACTTGCTCTCTTTTCCTCTTGAAATTTAATTATTTAACTGGGATAATAGATATTAAAGAAAAAAAAAAACAACACTACTTTTACAACACTACTTTTAGCTTTTTATCAAAAAAAACTCATGCATTTTCACTAATATCAAATGAAAACCTTCTATTTGGTATTATTCTATCAAATTTTATCAGATCCATATATATAGTCAAAACTGGAGTTAAAATTGTTAAAAGTAAATATTTTTAATTTTTGAAATCAAATAACAAAATTAAAAAAAAAAAAGAGAACTTTTGTATGTTTAAAAGTTGTTACTGTTAGATTTTCAAGAGACTACAGACTATTTTCTGGTCTAGATAGTTTTCTTCTGGCTATTTCTATGGATGTCAATAGATAATTTATAAAAATAAAGATAATTCTGTAATAATTTTAAGCTCCGATTTTGACTGTATATATGAATCCAATAATATTTGATAGAAAAACATAAATAGAATATTTTATTTGATATTAGTAAAAAGGTGTGAGTATTTCTGATAAAAGGCTAAAGGTGGTGTTTTAATGCTATCACTATTTTTTTTAGTATTCATTCATGGTCACAAAAAAATTGAAACTATTGAGAAATCCTCCACACACACACACATATATATATATATATATGGGTCATGTTTCAATGGAGATTTTTGTTTTTGCTCCATTGATGGATACTTTCATTTGGACCATTGGATTTTAATCTGATGGTTATAATAATATTAGTAATTTTATCAAAAAATAAAAATTTAATTAAATATTTATGACTTAAAAAATTAGTAACCTATATGTGACCTATGAGTTGGAATTTTTTTTTCCAATCCCTTTTTCATTGTTTTTTCTTTTTTTCATTCTATTGTTTATTTTTATTAAAAAATAAATAGAAAAACAAGTAACCGTATATATATCTAGATATTTTTTTTTCTAAAGAACTAATTGTATATATATTAAATTTTTCATTAAAAAATGAGTCGTTTTTTATAATTTCAAAACTAACATTATATGTCCCCTAAAAAAAAAAAAACTAATGTTATGAATATATTCTTAAAAAAAACAACTAACAGTTAACATAAACTATTAAATACTAATTTTTTATCAAAATTTTTTCTTAAAAAAACATTCTTTCTTTTTTATAATTTCAAAACTAATATTCCCTTTCATTATTAAAAAAAATAAATTAACATTACATCTCATATAAAAATAAAATTAACATTATTTACATTCTCAAAAAAATTATTTTTTCATATTAGTAGCATAATATGTTCAAATTAAATGAAATTTAAAAAATTAAACTTATAAGTTAAAATCAAAAAAAGTAAAGAAATAAATAAAAAGAAAAATAATTGAATAAAACATTAATTGATCAAAAATAGATGAAATTACTTGCTATTGTAGGTCATATTCAACTTGATAATTTTATTCATTCATAGAGCAAAAACAAAAATCTCCATTGAAACATCATCCATATATATATATACTATTCTTTTTAGTATCCATGGTCACAAAAAAATTGAAACTATTGAGAAGTCCTCCGTATATATATATATATATATTATCCCTTATTTAACTATATCTTAATTCAGGGGTGAGGGGCACTTTTGTAGATATAATTAGTATCATTTTATTCCGAATCTAATCTAAAATTCTACCCAAACAACTAAACCAATTATTTATTCTATTTCATTCTTTTTCTCTTTACGGCTTTACCATTACCATTCTTTTCAACAAATCAAATACTAACTTGCAATACTTTTTCCCTCAAGACTTAACCTAGTAGTTTTGTTTTTCTTTTTTTTTTCTTTTTTTTTTTTTTTTTTTTTTTTTTTTTGCTATATAACAGTTCGTATTGTAAAACTCTAAATTTGCCTCTAATTTTTACATATTAAATTGATTGGTTGAAGGTATTTTTTTTTTTTTAAAAAAAAAAAACTAACTAGTTGATCAGGTTTGTGTACTAATTAGTTGTTTTTTTTTTTTTTTTTGCCTATATGAAAAAAAAAAATAGATTTTAGAATTGCTACATATAAAATGTTTCCATTCCTTCTCCCATCTTTCTTGTTATGCATGCTTTGTTAATTATTAATATTTTCTTTATTCTTTTGAAAAAGAAGTTTGGATATCACTAACTCTTTTTTTTTTGGAGTAATAATGTCCGCAGAACAGAGCGAAAGAAAATTATTAATTTAAATCGTCAAGAACAGACGAAGAGATAAATATAAGGTACCAAGGACAAAACTCTGGGAATAGAAAAAGCATAATTAGCTAATCACTTGTGAACCACCATATTTCCTAATCTAGAAATATAGTGACAAAAACCACAATTAACAGAAGATAATAAACTATTGATATCTAAACTAGAAAAGCATTATGTGCTAAGATCTCCAAAGATTTTAAACTTTGAAACACTAGTAAATCATTACATTCCACTTAATTCACCTTTAAATTATTCTGAGCAGCAAATAAAAGTCCTTCACAAATGGCAATCAACTCACTATTCTCAACAGATTTCGAACCTCGGATTTTTCAAGAAAAGCAAGCTAATACCATCCCACCTGAATCCCGAAGAACTCCACTTATACCAATATCCTTCTCCATAACAAACTGATGCATCTGTGTTCAGGTTAATACTACCTAATTCTGGAGGTCGCCACCTGCTTGTCTGAGAGGAAAGAATGGACTTCTTTTCGATACTCACCATCTACAGAAAAGTCGAGCAAATCAAGTGCTAGATCCATAATTAAACCACCTTCCCTAGACACCCCACCATGAACCAACCACTCTGTTACGATCAAACCATATCGTCCAAAGTAGCATTGCGAACTTTTCAAAACTTGTTATTTCAAAATTCGCAAAAACTATCAAAAGAGTGTCTCTTGGTGAACCACCAATAACCGATTTAGTCACCTCCTAAAAGCCAACCTTCTTCCACACCGTTTTACGTGCTACACGAAAATCTTTTCGAGAAGCTCTATAGATCACAATAGAATCATCTGCAAAAAACAAATGGCTAACCCTCGATTATTTCATCCCCAACAACTTATTCTCTACTTCTGCTTGTATGAAAAGTGGTGACAATGCTTCAGCACACAGTAAGAAGAGGCAAGGCAAGAGAGAGCATCCTTGTCAAGGTCCTCTAGAAGAGAAGACTTGACCCCTTGAGTTTCCATTTACACAAAAGAAGAACTCTGCTGTGGAAATAGAGTCATGCACTAAGGTTATGTTTGCTATACTGTATAAGGACTTTGTATTGTATTAATTAAACATAATATTGTATTTGGTTGTGCTTTGTATTGTATTATTTAATACGACATCAAAATTTAATACAATACAGAGAGTATTATCTAATACAAAATAAAAAATTTGTATTACACTGTATTATATAATTTTAACTTTATCGTAGTATTGTACAATGCCCACTCCTTTTACTTTTTCTGGTCTTAATTTTTCTCTCATCACTCTCTCTCTTCCTCTCTCTCTCACATCACTTTATCCTTTTTAAAAGTGGTATTTTTCTAAATAAATTTTTAAAAGTGATATTTTTCTAAATTTATATTTAAGAAGTGTTTTTTTTTGTAAATAAATTTTTAAAAAGTGGTAATTTTACAAGTGATATTTTCCTAAATATTTTTTGAAAATGGTATTTTTCTAAGTAAAATTTTAAAAATAGTATTTTTCAAAATTAACTTTTTAATACAACATCTTAATACAAATGCAAAATCAAATATAGTACTGTAATAAAATAATACAATACAATACAACCCAATACAATACATCACAATATAATACAATACAATACGATATAATATAGCTCACCAAACATGGCCTAAGGAGCTAATTCAGCAAAAATCCCATCTGCTCCATCACTTTCCCCACAAAAAACTCCACTCCACTTTATTATAGGCCTTACTATTATTACTATTTTTCTTTGACAAGGAGTGGAGCAATGCAAAAGCAACCACTATATTATCAGTAGTCAGGCAACCTGGCACAAAAGTACTTTGATTGACAGAAATTAAATTTGGGAGAGCTAATTTCAACTATTAACAATTGTTTTGGTAACAAGTTTGTAAACTACATTATAAAGACGAACAGTCAGTGACAGAGCCAAAAATTTTGTCAGTAGGGAACTAAAATTACATTTTTTTATTTTGTAGGGCTATTTTACAATTTATTTTTTTTTTTACGGGAGTTTTTTTATATAATTTGTTTATTTTCAAGGACTATTCTATATTTTATCTATTTTAGTGGGGGCTTTTATATACAAGTGATATTAAATATTGATAAAAACATACAAATATTAAAAAGGAGTGTATCATTGTAGGGGGCTTGAGCCCCCTACCGGGCCTGCTCTCCCTCCGTCGCTGCTAACAGTCTATATAATCCGCAACAAACTCCAATGATGTCCTTTTTTTTAAATCAAAATGATGTTCGTCTTAGTGATGTGTTCGTCTTATTGATGTTATTTAGCAAAAACCACCGGTAAAAATTTGATCACATAATGAGTGTTACTTTTTCATACTTTAGAAAAACAGTTAATACTCTGGATTTTATAAGAACAACAGGTTAAATATTATATTTAACCATAATAAATATATGTTTTTATTTGTGTCTAAGCGCAATAAAAATTCAAAGTAAAAGAAACGTGCATGAGTCCCACATCAATTTTGAAAGTCACTTTTATCTTTCTAATACTACTATATATATTAGTATTCTATTTCACTTGCGTCTCACACTCGGTCTTTCTTTTGAATTACTTGTTTTTTTGTTCTTATCCATAAATTAGACAATGTAAGAGTAAAAATTGCAAGAAGTAGAAAAGCGTTGGATAATAGATTCTTCCATTTCATAAATCAGACACATATTTACTACAATATCAATACTTATACCAAATACCAAATATGACTTGTGATACATAATAAAGCCACAAATATCTTGAATTTTTATTTTTCTCTAAAAGGTCAATTACATTTTTATACCTTGCATTTTAATTCGGTTATAAGTATATGATTTGGTTATATATCCATTTGATCCATTTGATTCGGTTATGGATATATGAAGGCCTGAAGGCAGGTTCTGGGCTAGAATTTAGCATTAGTGATGGGTACTTACCTTATTTATTCATGTTTTCTATTCTTGAAGTTTTAGTAGTTATCCTGTATAGTCTTTTCATTTTCGTTAATAAAAGTAGTGCCTTTATAATAGTCAGGGTATTAATATAAATCCCCTATTGTTATATAGAGAAGGTCTCATTTAGCCCGTTATCTTTATAAAATTACTTAAAGACCCTTATGGTTCAAACTTAGTAAAAAAAAATTCGATCATAGTCTAATGTGTTCAGTCACAATCGTGTACAAAAAAATAGAAAGTCTCATGTACGATCGGGTTTAAACATATTCAACTACGGTCGAGCTCATATCCATAGAAGAATTGTCTTCCAATATTGATTCGACCGGGATCAAGTTATCATCTTTATTCTCAAATTTTGGTTACATTTTCAGTCGACTAGAGTAATATTATGAATATCTTAAGTTGTCCAGTACTATAAGAGGTGTCAATTTTTTATTAGACGTTTCTAATTAAAGGTGCTAATTTTTTATTAAACATTTCTAATTAATACACTGAATCTCACATGAATTATCTTTCATTTTTTAATAAAACTGACAACTCGTGTAGTATTGGCACATTAATGCATTACTCTTTCGGCTAGGTCGAACCTATTCCACTAAGGTCGAATAATTCTGTTTTCAGCATTTAAATCCAAATTTAAGGGCAACTTTACCAATACAAAGATAACATTCAGAGACCTCGTTAGCACAAATGGACATTTGGGAAAGTACATGGAAACGACAATGCAAGTGTCCTTAATTTGTTTTTCAAAGACCTGTTTGCAATTTTGAACTAATTAAATTCTCACCTGTGTTGTATCTTTTAAATATTTGTAATCTTATAATTACCCCCGAATACATGAAGTCCATGGGTAGAATTAAAAGCCTTAAAAGAAAAATTTTGGATGGTCTTCAGTTGAAAACAGATTGTGCAGATCAATTTTATTTCTATCTAAAGGAAAAGCTGTAGCAAAGTAATGAATGCCACATTCCATTTAAGTAATGTAGTGATATAGATCTGAGGGACATTTGGACATGATTCAACATTTGTTATTATTAAGAATAATGCTTCTGCAAACAAGAACTACTATCTTATACACCACACCAAAAGAAGAAACTTAACATGGTGACATCTAAACAAGACCCCAACATATTATTTTTCATCATCACAACTAAGTGCCTTAACCATAGTAACATAGACATACATAACAAAACAACGAAAACACCCCAAGTTAAGGATTATATAATCATACTCTCTCTGGTCTCTACATACTCATGAAAGTAACTAAGAAGCATTATCCATATTGTAGAGGAAGAGACAAGTGAGACTGTTGAAGGACTAGTTATAAGTTGAGCTCAGTTCAGCACTTGGGGAAGGGAGTTTTACAAGTGCTGGCAACTTTTCTTGCATTAGGAGAGTCCACAAACTTCTTGAGGTTTGGATTCCTGAGGTATTGGCAGAGGCAGGGCTTCTGCTCCTTGATCTTGCTGCAGCATTGCTGAGACGGTGGAGTCGAACCTGTGATCGCGCTCACGCAGACGCTGAGCTGTGCCGGGCTGCAAGTTACAGCCATTGAGACCTGTGGTTTGGCTAGGAGAATCACAAGTAGAGTGCACAATGCAGTAATGTATGCTGCCTTCATTTTCAGAAGCTCAAAAATATTCAAGTCAGAGAAATAAAGAGTAAGAGAGAGAGAGGGAGAGAATGAGTGAGTGAGTGAGATGTTGGAGGGAGTGTTGAGTGCTGCATTTGGGGTTGGATTCCATCTCAATTTATAGAGGGACGATTGTTGTTTTACCTTTCCATTTTCCACGTAATTAATCAGTGATTTGGTTTAATTAGAAAAATTGAAAAGGAAAAAAAAAATTAAAATTAAAAAAGGTTTGGATAAGGCCCACAACTTTAAAGTGAGTTTTATTTCTAAAAGGAGGAAAGCAAAAAAAACAATTGATTTCAATGATGTAGCATGGCAGTAACTGCTTGATTCAATGATGGCAATAGTGTTTTAAATAAAAACAGTTTAGTGAACCACTCTGTACTTCTTGTTTGGAGTTAACAAGCCAAAAAGAAATAAGAAGTCAAATGACCAGTTTCAGCAAGACCAAAAATATATGAATATGCTCAAGAGTGGCAACTGATTTAGTAAGCTATGTTGACTAATATGAAGTGGTATTGTAATGATTAGTGCTTCCCCTAATGTTAATTTTCTTCTGATTACATTTATACTCCGTTTAGAACCCGGATTTTGAAGGAAAAAAAATTGTAAGAAAAAAGTCACGGAAAAAGAACGAAGAAAATGTTTTTCTTAAAAGTTTATAAAATTTTATTTTCACACTTTTGATTTTACTAATTAATGTGTCAACATTCTATATAATAAAAAATAATATCAAATCAAACTCTTGCTTTTTTTTGAAAAAAATTTCTATCGAAACACCATTATTTATTTTTATTCTATAAGAAATGAATAAAGGAAATCACAAAGCACTAATCGCCAAAGAGCAAAGATATACAAATAGTTGATATGCTTTGCTTAATGGTTTTTGATAACTTATAAGTCCTTTATACTGATATCGTTCACACTCACACAGACCTTTCTTCACCAATGAATGTTCCTTACCCATACGTCGAAAATCTAAATAATAGAACTGGAATAGAATGATTAAAATAAAACAGCTAAACTACACTTTGTGCATATAAAGTCGGCAATTCAATATAAAGGACTTACTTGACCTAATTTAACGTTCCCCCGGCTTGGGTTGTAAAGAACATGGATGTTACCAATCAATAACCTTCTTGATGTAGCTTTACACATCTGCCTGTATGATCAGTTCGGTTGCATTTGAATTAATCAAGAAAAGTTGCATTATAAACAATAATAAAAAAACAAAATGAAAACTCTAGAGGAGCTCTTTGTAGTAAATTCATATAATAATTAGGACAAGATGCTGGTATTTGAGAGTGAAATATTAGAAGGTATAATATTCAATAGATGCAGGGTAAACACATTAATTTCATTTTATGAAATTTATTATAAAATATATCCTGTAAGATGTTTAAAGCCAGTATGAAAACATTTTGAGACAGCCAGGCTAAAAACAAAATGGCTCTTTCATAGAACTCATTTATGTGTGAAAAAGCCAAAAACAAATAGACTTCGGTTCCTTCTGTCTAGTGTCAACATAATTGATAGCTATAAAGTTGAGATTCCTAGCAATTTTCATGATATCCTGTTATTTCAATGGTTATGAGCATATCCATTCGCATTTATTATTTTTTGATAGTTGCATAGGAATCCTCACAAGCCCTCTCACTCTCAGCCTCTTGTAAATAATTGAAAACCCAAATAACATCATTAAATTTCAAGGTATACACATGAACTTCTCGAATACCTAGTGCTAGTGTTCTCAACTTTTGTGCGTGTTTTTACTATCAACTGATGTAGCAAGTTAGTTGGCATTCTTTAATTTGTGAATTGAATATTATTAAATCTATTTGTTGCAAATTATATTTCATGGACCAAAGAATGACAGTTCATTTATCAAATCGGTTATAAAAAAAAATAGCACACTCTTTTGGATATCTGACTTTATTTTTATACTAGCACTTAAACTTATTTTATAGATCTAGCACATTTTGGGGTGGAAATTATGCAATACCCTCTTTTCATGAATAAAATACATAGCCCAATTCCAATATGTAAGTTGGACCTTTCCACCCCACTTCTCAAATATTGTAAGTACAGGAGTACTAGATCTACCTCAATCATCATGGATACACAATTACATCACTTTTTTATTGCAGTGCATGAAATTAAATACGGTCCCCCACAGCTAGATCCACTGTTTTTTCTTTTTTTTTTTTTTTACTCTCACTTTTATTTTTTCGTTGTGGCCGAAAAGCTTGATCCATTGTTGTGCTTTCGGTGGTGTTGATGTTACTCTAATTGTTGCAATTTTATCATTTTATCAAATGTAGTCCACATGCTTCCATCATTAATTTGACCCTGCACTTGGAATTTTGTAGCAATCATGCTTATAATCACTGATCATTATAATCATGATCCCTTTCTATCGGTAGTGCAACATGTATCGTCTTCTTTTTTCTTTTTTTTCTACAAAATGTAATAGGTAGGATCATTTCTAGTATTTTACCATTAATTTTTCCCTAGGTTTTTTTTTGTCTAAATTACTAGCCAAAAGGTTAAAGGATGAGAAACAAAGACAACTTTGCCTCATCCTAATATTAATTATTAATATAGTATATTTTCTTGGGATTGCCATCCATTTAAAATTTCTCAATTAGAAAGAAGAATTGTTTGTGAAACTTTCCATGCGTTGGTTTAACCTATTCCCATTCATTTGCATGCTATGCTGATGAGAATAACTTTTAGTCAAAGGGCTGCAAGCTTTTGTCCTAGCTAGTACCTGTCGAGTTAATTACAAGTACTTTAGCTAGCTTGCTAGTCTCATAATTTGCTTAAAATTAATAGTTATTTTTGACAATTTCAACACTATGCGTAATAGTGGCAACTAATTAAACATATTTCAAGGAGAAAAATAACTTTGATTAACAAGGAAATTCAAATAAAGATGACCACTTGACAAGGGTATATACCAGAATTTAATTTCCATACAAATTTTGTCGGGAGAAATTGAAAATCAACATAGGAGAGTTTGATCAGTCAATGTGGAAAATGTGCGGTACTTAATGACTTAAGTATTGTTTTCTATTTTGGTTAGGTCAAAAATTTGTGGAGTTTCGGATGTAAGACTTCATTTTTTTTTTTTTTTTCACAATTTAGGTTTGGACTGTTAATTTGTTACCCAGTGAGTTTCGATATTTAGCAATGAGATAGTTGAAAATTTAAGAGGTGCACAGATATACGAGGGCAAGAAAAGATACCCGAAATTACGTGACTGGCTACCTGGCACTCTTGTATCTTATACATATCTAAATACGAAATAATGAATATGAAATTAATATGATTCTCATCGCGTGATTATATTTTTGACACATGAATTATACATAAAATATTGGATTCCTTTTGTGTGTTAGTTTTCAAAGTTGTTACTTTATGTGCGCCTACAACACAAAAATTAGAAATTGATAATAAGCTTTTGACAAAGAATTGACAGTACAACATATGATCTAGTACACCTAGATGAGAGAAATATGCTCTTTGAGTTTGTAGTTAGGCGCCTATATCTATCCCTCTAATTCTCATTGTAGTTGAATTTCACTATAGGATTTCTTCAAGTCTTGGTGGAAGATAAAGCACCCTCCAAAGTCTAAAAGAGAAAAGATCCCAATCTTCCTTTGTACGTAAAATGCTTTTGTATCTCATTTCAAAAACAAAAAAAAAAATCCTTTGTATCCTCTAATCTTTTTGTCCTTTGTATCTCAATTTATTGTCTTTATAATCTGTTTTCACAGTAACCCCCAATCAAAACTGGCCTACTTATCACAAATTATTGTCATCTGACAGCAATTAAGTTAATTAACTAGTCCATTCGATATGACCATTTCCTGTGAGAACACTAGTACAACTTTGAACTATATTATCATGTGTTGTGCATGCATGGTGTGGACAAGCCACCAAGTTGCTTGATGAATCGTACTAACCACCCCACTGCTTAATTTGTACAGAAGAAAACTATATCATGAGTAATGGCTTAATTTGCTGATCAGTTTTGTTTCAATTCATTTCCATCAATCAAGATCTCATACAGAGAAAAGAACAAATTCAAAATATTGGTGTCAAAAGGCGTAATACGTCATTACATGACTATTATGTTTTTGTAACAATAGTACATATTCTATCGGTGATATTCATCGAGTTATTCATTTATTGGATAACTTAACTTGAATTAAATTTGTAGTAGGAGGAAACTTTGGTTGGATTAGCATTATTTATTTATTAGGGATATTATTAAGAAAAGCACTAAAATCATAATTTATGTAAATGACTTAACACTTGGTGACAAGTTGGATAGTGTGATTGCAAGAGTCCATAATTTCTAAGGGGGCGGAAATAGTGGCATGTGCCAACAAAAGCTAATGATTCAGTAGTATTTTTAGCTTAATTATGCTATACATTGCACTACCTACATCAGTTGTTTCTTAAATAATAATTTTCCCCTCTCTGAATTTTTGATTGTGAAATGATTCAGTTTTTAAAGAATTTGACTCTAGACTTAAGGAAGAGATGGTTTACAAGCGCTGAACCCAATCATAAGTTCTAGTGCATTATTATTTAAGCATGCCAAAGAACAATCAATATTTCATCACTTTTGCACTACAGTGTGATATAGCAAATTATTAAATCTTCTAATGGAAAGGTTATCAAACTGGCGTGAAATATTAAATCATCAAACTTACAGAAGGATTATATTAGGGGTGGCCCATAATTATTGACAGTCAAATGAGGGTGCATGATATCATTAGGTGGGCCATTTTTATCATGGCCAACCTAACTTTATAGTTGCCTCGCCATGCTTGCTATATTGGTCACTGATGTTTAACTATTACCTACTTTAGTCAATATCTTTACTTGATGCTACTTGGTCGTGTCACAGACTCACAATGATAATGAGCTCACAAAATCACAATTTCCACGAACAAATTATCAATGGTTGTTAACCTGCTTACTATGTCTATCATACTCACTAGTTACGATATAATAAATAATATCCGTTCATCAACAATAAATTTAATTTTTTAGCAATTTCTTAAAATAATATCAGAGCCCACAAATTTCGCGATAAAATTACTTTTGATATACTTAACATAGATGGTGTTTTTCGAAAATTTGGCCAATCGTAGGAGTTAGACATTCTTTTATGGGATTTGCCAATTGAAAACCAATGAAATTGGAAAAATTTGAGAAACCCTTTATACTGTAAGATCTTCATGTTCGCCATAACTATGTCAATGTCTTTTTGGATCGTTTTTTATGCTCTTAAGTGTGATTTATATATTTGGTTTTATGTCTCTGTTTGCTTTTGAATATATCATACAAGATCTAATATACTTTCAGGGGTACTCTTCGTGCATGCTTTGATAAGATATGAATCCAATAAAGCAAAGTGTGTATAGACCTTTGTCGAGTAAAGCATGAGTCATTATAGCAACGTAAGCATGTTCTAGTATATACAGTACTATATAATATCCTTTGCGGAAAGAGATCTATTGATTAGGACTGCAATTGCAAGATGTACCACAGCCAAGACTTTTACAGTTCGAAGAGAACAAAGAGAATAGTCACTCTCAAACCTCAATCATTGAGAACATTATAGATGCAATTAACATTAATCATAAAGACCAAATTACTTTAGCATTAATTACATTGGTAATCGAGCTTTATAATAGTACATGACTAGATATAGGTCTAACACTTGCAAGAAGATGACAATATATTTAGAGTGAACTTTTGAATTTTATTGTCCTCTGACTACGGATGAGTAAAATTCATATGGGTTTTGACTAGCAACTATTGCGAGTATTGGCTCTTCATGTTTACGGTTATCGTATCCATATAAACATTTTATTAATTATCAAGCATATAATCTTAGTTATGCTGTGCTCAATGAACTGTATTGTATAATTACCAAAATTATAGTATGAAAAATAATCTATACCATAGAACGCAATGGCGTAATTTGCAAGGTTAGTTGCTTAACGTCTTAAATATGATGTTGTCAAAGTTTTAAAACAAGGCCGGAGAAATAGACGTGTTCATGTAATAAATTTCAAACCAATGTTGAGATCTAAAATGCATTCAATATGGTTTAATTTGGTGGGCCAAGTAAGACAGAAAAGAAAAGGCAAAGCTAAAAGAGTCCAAACTAAAGAACACTCTCCTTATTCCTTGCATAATGATCAATAAATACTCAAATCTGATTCCATGAAATAGGAAATATGATAGTCATACACAAATCAGTGGTGTCCCAAATCTGTGGATAGAGAAGAATATCATTATAGTCCACTGAAGTCCATTGCATACTTAGCTCTGCTCCTCTGTATCATGAAGGGGAATAAAGAACTTTGGCAAAAGAAACCGATGATTCATTGATGAGAGAATTGGTGGTGGGACCAAAGGCTCATTTCCATGTGGCTATTTGTTCTTCAATTGAGCTATGAAGTGCTCTTCCAATCATTCATTTTCTTGAACAAATTTCTTCTTTTCAAACTTCTAAATACTCAAGAAGTCATCATGTCTTGCATTCTTTTTTTATTTCCCTTTATTTCCTGCTCCTCTATAGATTTTGTAATTTTGATTACATCTCTTCTGTTTGCAGGTTATATTCTTGGACCAAATATTCTTCCACAGCTCTTCTTTATACCACAATATTCTAAGCTTTCCTTGTGGATACTCATGCCTCTGCCTTGATTACTTAGCCTAGAGTGAGACTACGGACAAGCAGTGGTGAATAAATTGAATGGTGCCTACCTAAACTCAAGAGTTTCAAGGTGACATGAAATAGAGCAAATACCCATCTTTGAGATAGTATTTGAGAATGTCAAATTCTTTGGGGAATTCCCTCACCATTCTGGCAATAAGCTAGTTCTTAAAAGAATGTACCGTGCTCGGATGCCAACGATCTGAAATAAAGCTAGCTCTTCTGACTTTTTGAGTTCCACAGGTGAGCTATGTAGCCTACATAATTAATTGTACAATACTCCTCTCAAAAATATTTTGTCCTTGTTCTTTGACAAAAGTACCTCCTGTTTCTTATGAGATAAAAAAGGATCCCCAGATTTTCTAATACAAACTTCCAAACTGTAAAAGATGAACATCAAACAAAAGAAAATGTCACTAGCCACCATTCAATTTTTTTCCCTCACAATTATGGCATTAGCTCTCATTCTTTAACATTACATGGATAACTCAAGAACGATACCTTCTTTACAGTCCAGTCATTAAATACAAGATCTGACTAATTCAAAGATTCCCAGGACAAAGAAATCGATTCAGATTACAGACTTAAATTTACTATGAAGGTAAGGGCATTACCAGAATGTGAACAATTATGCATTCTGATTATTATTCTAAATTGATCCGAACTGGTGGATCCGAAAATACTTCTATCCTAGCAAAGTAAATCTCCCTCTTATCTGATTCTTATCCCTGTGTACATCAGAGGCCTTTCAGCATTATTGTGGTGACCAATTAAAAGGAACTGTAGAGGTTCGTGACTGCAAAGAGTTGCATTTGCTCTCAGACCTTGTTTCTGCAGACATAATGATAATGCATTTAAAAACATGGAGCCAGAAGAAGAGCAACAATAGTAACCACATCCACATGCTTTTGACACTATGCATACAGGAGAATTCATACAAAACATGCTAAAGAATTTGTTATTTGAGCACAATGAAACAACAATTCCATGTTATTTCAAAGCCAAGAATCCACTAGGAAGCATTTCTCAACTAAATGACCCTAAACAAAGTAATTATGGCATGTTTTCCCTAAGATTTCAATTACAAGTGAGTGTCCAAACTCGAGTCATATTTTAGTAAAGTAAAATAACAATGCTCGGCCTTCATTAGGGGAATGGAATTAGCTGTTCATCCTGCAGGGAATGACTTCAGTGACAACCGAAATAGTTTCAGTGAGCTGGAGTTCAGTCAACAATACATTATAGTCACCTTATAATCGTATTTATACTTGTTGCTATAAGAAACGCACAGGATTCCATTATTTTACTAGAACTTCAATTCCTAATAGCATCTTTACATGTCTCAATTTTAAGTCAATCAATATTGCTGACACTGAAGTCACATGAATCTTTGAGCATTATGCTCCGTGCAGTCTGGAGGCACCTTCAAACAGCAATTATGCAGCAATTAGAGAAGATTATTAGTGTCTACGTTGATTTCTTTATGATCACCGCGGAATTGTTTTGAAAATAATAGCTAGGACAGCCCTTTTCTTTTTGTCTTTTGATGTTTCTCTCTCTCACTCTTCTCCATTCACTCTTCTCCATTTCTTTTCAGCATAGAATCATAAAATCTTGAAGTAAAATTATGACTTACAAGCAATATAATCCCAGTGAAGGAATCCACCATGGCCTCTAGAGTTTGTAAACTCGTATACGGCACCAGAAACTGCTCAGTGAAAGTAACAAAAAAGTGGTCATTTTTTCAAACATACGATGAGAAGTATCAATAGTAAAAGTGAAATCCCTTACAATATGATGTTAAAAGTCACGGATACAGGTATTTTGCTGGACATTGCAGCTAAAAAAGAAAAAATGAGCTTTGTGGAGGAAATTGATGTCATTTGGGATAAAATTAAGTTTTAGGTAGCTTTTTGGTTGAACAATGAAAAGATCAGAGATTTTATGTTTTCAGATTTTTAGAGGGGTCGGGCGATCTAGCTCTTATCCTCTACAGTTTGTATGCTGTCTCATTTATTAATGCTAGTTTCCATTTCTAATAAAAAGTGAATTTAGGTCTACAGGTACCTTTATAACCTCCATGAACTGGATCTTCTGAAAGCAGCAGGGGTGTATCTAGGTCAATGAACCTGTAATGATAACGTGTTCCATAATGACTCAACATAAATCATCAGGAAATAAGTAACTAAGTATTTTTCTTCATTTAAGAAAGATGGAGCTTACTGAAAACACCCAAGTCCAGCAGCAAGATGGCCAGCAAAGCCCATGGCCAGTCTTGTCTCAACCATACCCCCAATCATCAACTTCAATCCTGACGCCCTGGCCATCTCAACCATTTCAAGAGCCCCGACAACCCCAACTTTGGCAAGCTTAATATTTATGACATCAACAAGATCTCCCTCTACTATTTTCTTTACATCATTTATACTTCGGCAGCTCTCATCAGCTGCCACTGATACCCCATATTTGTTTCTAGCAATATGACTAACATATCCAAGGCCTTCCCAGTCATCTCTATGAACTGGTTGCTCAAACAGAACAGGTGTAACTCTCATTTCTGCAAAGTGAAAATAACAAAATATAGATAACAACGAAAAAAAAAAAAAAAAGCTGTACTTTTCCAGTCAGAGACCATTGAATGCTGGAATTCAGTACACGAAAAACATATAGGTGCTTTAGGTGGCTTCTGCATGCAAGGTAAAGGGAGAGGGACAGAGAGAGAGATCCTAATTCCCATCATCAGGTATACACAAGTCCCTAATTCTATTCAGTGTTCAGTAAAGTGTCCACAGAAAATAAGCATAAGTACAACCACTTGGGTGTTCAATAAATCTTTTACCGTGTAACTTTTCAAGAACTTCAACTGCTTCCTTGGGTTTATATCCTTCATTAGCATCCAAGATAAACAGGCAATCAGGATGGACTGCACGTATGGCCTGAAGAACTTCTATATCTGTATTCAGATTCTTTCCTACCTTAAGCTTTAAAGTTCCAAACCCTTGTTTGCGATACTTTGACGCCAATGCAGCAGCTTCGGCAGGAGAAACAATCGGAATCTGCACGATGTAGTTTGACAGAAATTTTCAGTGGGCAAAGATTGTCATTTCATCCTTCATAGTTCATAGCAGTGCTTCTATATATATCATACTTATAAAAGAAAAATTTGTAAATAGATAGGAATTCATGCAAATTAATTTCAAAGGGTGAATCTCCCACACACAAGAAAAAGAGGAATAAAGATAGAACTACTCAAACTAGAACTCAACCGTTATATCAGTGGTTATGGTATTTGAAACTCCACCAAACAGTCTCCACAGAGGCACGCCAATATCACTAGCAACTGCATCAATTAATGCCATTTCTACTCCCGCTCTAACCTTCAATACCCAACAGAGTGTAAATATAGAAAAGAACTGTAGTATTATGAGAAACTAAAGAAATATACAAATTAACAACAAAAGATAAGCAGCAAAAATTTCAGTCAAATTTTAGGTCATAGTATAGGAATTCCATGACTGTCATAAACTTTGAAAGCTCCAACTTTATTTTTGGAACCAAAAAAAAAAAAAAAAAAAAAAAAAACTTGAGGTATTAGACAAGAAAATAAACAAGCTTTATTGAGCAGTAAAAAGAGTCAACAATAGGTGATGACTCAAAATCACAATAACCAAACAACATGTTCAAGACTTTGTTCTGACATAGTAACATTCTAATTTCTAATGAATTTTCTCAATAGTAAGTTCCATATTACTCAAAACCCCATCGTACAAGAACCATGCACAACAGTAAGACTCTGGTAAAGCTCGGCTATAGAAATTTTATCACACTTGCAGAAGCAAACTGGAATATTATCAATGAATATGACAATAACACTTCACAAAACGAAGAGTCTCAAGCTATGTTAATTAGACGTGAAAACAAATAAGCATTCCTAATCCATAAAAGAGATTCACAAAACTTTTATTTGAAAAAAAAAAAAAAAAAGCTCTATCAAAAAAAATGGCTAAATAATACTCACAGAAGCAAACTCATGCCCAGGAAGAATCCCACCAATCTCCCCCAAAGCCGAAGCGAGCGTTATCTCCGGACTCCGGCGCAAGAACTCGCAGGCCTCGGTGGCCTTAGCCATGGCGGTAGGCTGATCCTCGGCTGTAATGAATGGCAAAATTGGGGCTTCCCCCCAACCAACGCACCCATTACTCAACTCGATTCGAATCGCAACATTCTCGACCCTCTCCAGCCGAGAAGTCGCGATCGTGAAAGGCGCGATCAGAGGAACATTTAAGGCCCTATTCTCAGCCCTGTAGACGTCCACCATGATCGTCTCCATCAAATTCTTGAACCCAAAATTCGTCGGAGCAGCCACGGCCATCCTGGGTCCGAATCTCGGAATGGGTCTGAGCTTTTTGGGACGGAGAGCAGAGTTGAGGAAGATACTATCGTTGGGTGTGGATTTAAGAGAGAACCCAGTTGTCGCCATTGGGTGAACTGGGGCTTAAGAAGGGTTCTTTCGTTGTTCAGGTTGGTCACTTTCCGAGTCTCCAATGGGGTTTTGACAAGTGACGGAGATGCTTAGAACTGCCATTGTTGTGGTTTCTGTAGCTAGTGTTTGAGCAGTGCAGGGAGAAGACTTCAGCTAATTTTTTATTGCCAATATTTTATAATTCGTTTGGCTGCATGTGTTTATTTCCGAATTTTTAAAAGTTTAACGTACCCAACCAACTAAAAAATAATTAATAAAAGGAATATGCGAATTTTTTTTGGACGAGAAATTAGGATGCACATAATAGCATATTTTGGCTCATAACCTTATTTTAATAATATTATGAAAATTATGCGCATTGACAAAAATACCCTTAAAGAATTTATGAAAAACTATGCTAGAAGTTCAATTTGTACATTTCCTTCTTTCCCTCCCTACAATAGACGGAATTTTCCCTCTTTCTCTCTCTACTTGAACCCCTCGTCTTCTCTCTCATCTCCGACCCCTTGAGCTCTTAAATCTCTCACTCCTTCTCTCTAGAACTTGTGATAAAGCTCCTTCTCTCTAGAACTTGTGATAAAGCTCTCTCTCTCTCTCTCGTCATCGACCCTCTTGAGCTCTCAAATCGGAACAAACAGGCGCCGAAGACACTAGACGTCGTTGTCGTCGTCGCTGAAAAGTGCACTATATGAAATTTTTTTACAATCATACAACTTCCTCTCTTCTATCTAATGATCCCGAATACACTTAAGAGAATTTTCTTCCTAACTTTCAGAATAAAACGCTCATTTTTATTCTCATTGTTAGTATTTTCACTCACTTTGGGATAAGAAACAATGAAGAATAAAGGCCTTATTTATAGTGTTTAGGCTCACCAATCCTTCATCAATTCTCACACAATTTGCCAAATATAGGACATTACATGTACACAGTAAATATGCGTTTTGTACCAACTAATACTTTATACATCTTTTTGTCATAAATATGAAGATATCCTCTATTTTCTCACATGGATTGTACGCAATTTATACGCAATGAAGAGAGATATTCTCCCATTTAATGCACCAATATTAACACAACACATCCAATCTTTACGCGATCACGAAACACTTGTAGTCCTAAACATAATACGAATGCGAAACACAATCCATAGACTAGTACAAAATACACTATACATTAATTCACTTTAAATATTCTATTTCTCAGAGACTAATGTTCATGAAATTATTTCGCAAGTATATGATGTCAAATTTTATAGTAAAAGTGGTAAATAAGGTTGTCGTACCCATAAAGATTGATAACAAATTTCTACTAAATACAGTAATTAGAATAATCTTAATTTTATTAGACAAATCAAATAAATTGTGGAAGTTGAATAATCAATGAAAATTGAAATACAAAGTTAAACGTCAAAATACAATTGTAAGTATAAGGGAAAATAACATTAAGATAGGATTCTAGAGGTTTGACTTCACCTAATCATCAACAATGTCTTTCAATCAATCACATTAACTTAATTAATTTTTTTCTAATTTATATATAAGGAACTCTAAATTATTTCTACTCCTTTTCTCGAGTACCAGTGAAAAATACCCTTAGATTATAATTCTAATATCTTTATTCAAAATTAAAAAAACAAGAATTCATTAAGTTTTGTAGTTCTTTATAAAAAACATCAAAAGACTTTAGGTTATCTCAAACTCTATAAAATCCTAGGTTGTGATATTCTCTAGTCATATCTAGAATTTTTACCCTCAAATAAAAATTTTAGAAACCAAATCATCTAATTAATGATCAATTAATTGAGAAGCTTTAAAAATAAAATAACACAAATAAACTAATAGAAAAACCTCGTGAAATTGATATTGATAATCAAGATATAGTTTCCAGTATAGGTTACATCATTCATGTAGACAAAATAATTAGTTCATAATGAAAAATAATAAAAACAAACTAGCAAACATCAACATCAAGAAAGGAGAAAAGGAGAGAAAGAAAAACTATTTTTGGATGGATGAGAATCTTTTCACATGATGTCCTTCGTCTCTCTTTGCTCAAGATAGCAGCTATCAAAAGCTTCTAAGAATATTCCCCAATTTCCTTTCTCAATTCTTAAAGGATCTCTTTATAACCCTCTTGGTGGCTAGGTCAAATTTGGCTTATATTGTCCAAAACACGTGCTAGCGCCTTAGCACCTGGCGCTCTCAAAATGAGCTAGAGTGCTTGCCTTTCTGGTGGCTAGATTGGTCTCGGGTGCCCCGGCGCCCGCGCTACTGGTTGCTGAGCAGGCAGCGGCGCTGATAGCGCCTAGGCGCCCTTGTTGCTATTTGCTACGCGAATTCTTCTTCTTAAAGCATTGTGGCGTTGTCAAGTAGCACCCAAGCACTCTTGTTTCTGCCCGATAATATATAATAAGCTCTATTAAACATCGATTTGTAGCCGACCAATAACTCAAAGCTCAAATATCTTCTTCTTACACTTTGAGTTACTAGCAAACTTCTAAAAGCTCAACAAACCTGAAATAAACATAAAAGCAATATAAAACACACAAATACTTTGGAGAACTAATAAATTGCTAAGCAAAAATGGAGATTAGCAATTGTAATTTGGCACTAATTAATAATTAGATAAGTCGATATATTTTCCAAAAACCGTCAACGTTTTTTTCCTCTAATTATTTCTTACTTTATTACGTCAGGCACCACTGACTTAAACATCAGAGAGTGTTTAACACTTAACACACTAGTGCCCCGCTAAAGTCTCAATCATTAAACCAACCTGGCTTCTTCCTAGAATTGTATAGTCTGACCCCTTTAACAAAAAAAAGTTAGAGTTCTCATTGTTACAAAATAGGTGGATGCGGAGATTACTATACGGATGAAAGCCAACATCATTATAAATCTCATAAGCCGCCCACCCCGAATATATCTTCACCACATAGATCTAGCAAAATAAAATCCTTAATTAAACTAAGTACCACCGGCTGTTATTTAATGACCATTATAACGACTAACATCAATCATCTCATAATAATAATAATAATAATCCTAATTATTATAAAGAATCCCCTATTATAATAATTATTATTATTATAAAAGAACGCAGCCCTACAGTGACAATTTACAACTGAAAAGACTGTAGGTCTGCTCATATCTCTCTCTCAAACTATTGTTTGGATTGGGTTCAAACCTGCATGAAACTACAAGGTTATTGGATGAGCTCCATATGATCATAGTGATTTTCATTTTTAAAATAAAGAAAACATATTTTTTTAATGCTTATCAACGTGACATTTTTCATAACATGCATAGTTTTCTAAAGTGAAAAGAAAAAAAAAAAAAAAAAAAAAAAAAAAAAGGAAAACTTTGATCACTTCATTTAAATAAAATCACTTAGTTGGCAAAATCACATTTGATAAACAAGCTTTTTATGATGAAACTTGAGGAAGTACTACTAGCCAACAAATTGACTATGGATTTGGGGTCGAATTTAAAATTATTATTGAGCGGATTGCTTGAGGACAAGAAATATTAGTTTTGACTTCCTCAAAGCGTCCATTCGATGTGCCTTAAGGTCAGTTTTGGAGGGATGATTTATCAATATTTCAGTCTAAAGGACAAAGAGGAAGACGGTTTTTCTTTTTTCGTTTTTGTTTGTTTTTATTTTTTTTATTATTCTACTTTTTTTTTGAATAATAATAAAGAAGGTGGAATTTGGAAAAGAGGGGATGTCAATAGCTAGACCATGCTAAGCATATGTTGCTCCCTTTCTTGTCCTATATTTCCAATTACAAGTCCAATATCTTTATACTCTTACAAGATAAAATTACATGCATGAGAGGTAGAATGAAAAACGTGACTGTCTATGCTCGCCCAACTAAGTAATTGAATTAATTATCCCACAAAACAAAAACCTAGGTAATTGAATTGTATATTAAGACTTACAGGCAGTCTTTAAACAAATAAAATTTATAAAGTATATTAATATCGACGAGTACCGGACAATGTACCTACTTGAAAATCAAAACATTTTTTTCTCGAGAAAATTTGATTTTATAAGGTAATTTTTTTTGAGTTAAAAGGAAATTTCAAATATGTCAAATGGTCATTTATTAAGGAAAAAAATACGCGTTGTATTTTTCTAAATGTCACTTTTTAAAATATTTTGAAAAATATTACTTTTAACTAATTGATGGGTACTTGAAGTAATCATCCCAATTACTTGAGGTAATCAGATTAGTTACTTCAAGTAATTTGATTACTACCTCATATAACCAGAATAGTTACCTAGAATACCTTTGAAAAATACTGATTCTGAAGGTAAAATAGCATTTTTATAACTAGATTTAAAAATTGGTATTTTTAGAAGTAAACTCTTAAACCAAAATTTTTCAATTTTTTGGACTTTAGGCCTAGATTTTAAAAACCAAGCCTAAAGTCAGAAAATTTGAAAAATCTCAGATGGGCTATACTTTTTTGAAAAATCCCAGATTTATTTTGAAATATATCATTTTTAGAGGTTTATTTACAAAAATACACTATTTAGAAAAAGATACTTTTTCTTCAAAATTAGTATTTTTCAGAGATACTCAAGGTAACCAGACTCTTTATCTCAAATATCTTGACTTGCTATCTCAAGTACCTTATCAATTTATAAAAAAGCTATATTTTTTAAAATACTTTTGAAAGTGGTATTTTTCTAATTAAATCTGGAATTTTTCAAAAAAAATTTAAAATCTAAGATTTTTCTTTTTTTTTTTTTTTTTTGAAATTTTACAATGTAAAATCAAATTTTCCCTAACCCTAATAGCATTATAATAAAAAGAAGGGAAATTTTGATTTTATATGGTAAAATTTCAAAAAATTTGAACAAAATCAGGTAAAAGATCTCTACTTGATCATCAAGCACTAGCTCCAAAACCCACACTTTCTCTCTTTAGCTTTTTCTCTCTTTCTATCTCTAATGGTTGTTGTTACTGTTCTTCTTTTTCTTCACTTAATAGCTGGATTTTTGTTGCCTCTTCTTTATTTTTATTTTTTTTTTTACAAGTGTAACACATAAGGCTCTAAAATAAAGCCTTTCTTTTCTTCGTCTACAAGCTTCAAGCTTTTCTTTAGGCAAAGACTTTATCAACATGTCTAATCCATTCTTAGTGGTGTACACTTTTTTTAAGTACAATTCTTTCATCTCAAGCACGTCACGAATTCATTCTTATTGGTGTGCACTTTTTTTAAGTACAATTCTTTCATTTCAAGCACGTCATGAATCTAATGCTATCTAACATCAATATACTTGAATCTTGAATGGAATGTTAAATTCTAAGATAGGTGAATGATATTTTGGCTACCAGAATAGACAATGTATCTCTCTTGTTGCAAGCCCAACTCTTGTAGGAACATTTTCATCTATAAAGGTTCTTTGCAAGATTCAGTAACTACAATGTATTCTGCTTCTATCATTGACAAAGCAACACACTTCTATAACTTGGGATACTATGAAATTGCTTCCCTCTACAAACGTCATCCTCAAAGTAGATTTCTTGAAATCAGCATCACTTACCATGTCTATATTTGTATATCCATCTAGTGTAGGTTCACTATTATTAAAGCATAAGCATACCTCAGAAGTACCTCTTAGATATCTGAAGATCCATTTCACAGATGCATAATACTCCTTTCTAAGATTAGAGAGAAATTGGATGACAACTCCAACTACTTGAGTAATATTTGGCCTTGTAAAAATCATAGTATACATCAAATTACCAACAATAGATAAATAATGTACTTTGATCATTTCTTCTTTTTCTTTCATACTTGTAGGAGAATATTGAGAACTTGATCATTTCTTCTTTTTCTTTCATACTTGTAGGAGAATATTGAGAACTAAGCTTAAAATACCCTATAAGTGGAGAACAAATTGCTTTGGCTTTGCTCATATTGAATTGTTCAAAAACCTTTTCTATGTAGGCTTCTTGAAATAACCAAGGCTTCATATTCTTTATGTTATCAGAAATCTTCATAGTCAGCATTAGTTTTGTTGATCCTTAATCTTTCATAAAAAAAGACTTACTTAACTCTCCTTTCAGCTTGTCAGTTTTACTTGCATCATATCCAACAATAAACATATAGTAAAAGAATAATGAAATCAAAATCAGAAAACTTTTTTGTAAACACACAGTGAGTTGATATAGTTTTGTTGTACCCATGGCTAATCATGAATGAGTCAAACTTCTTGTACTATTGGCTTGGTACTTGTTTGAGTTCATATAAAACTTTTTCTAAGTTCTAAGTAAGATTCTCTGTCCTTTGACTTTGAATCTCTCTAGTTGCTCTATATAAATTTCTTCTTTTAAATCACCATGAAGAAAAGCAGTTTTCACATTAAGTTGTTCAACTTCCAAGTTTAAGCAAACTGCTAAATCAAGAAAAATTCTTATAGATGTTGTTTTCACTGTAGGATAAAATATTTCTTCAAAGTCAATACCTTTCTTCTGACTGAATCATTTCACAATTAATCGTGCCTTGTATTCTTGTTATGAGCTATTACTTTCAGTCTTCAACTTGTAAACCCATTTGTTTTTAGGAGCTTTCTTTCCTTTAGGTAACTTCACCTAGTCATAAGTGTGGTTCTCAGGCAAGGATTTCATTGCCAGTTTTTTTTAAGATTAAATCTATATCCTTAATCATATTACGGACAAAAGAAATTTACAAAAAATAGAAAATATGTTTTGTAAAATAATAATGCACTAAAAATAGATTTAAAAATTTTTCTTGATATTCACAAAACATCACAAGATCTATAACACATCACATACTACTTCTAGAGATCCTATATACATCTAAAGAAAATTCTTCAAACCTTTGAGTCTTCCCGTATATTCTCTTCACCCTCAGTATGATTCAGTGTGTGGACGTTTTTTCTTGATCGATTTTGAGAAGACTTTAAGATCTCCAAGAAAGACTCATCTTCCTTTCTTCGTGAATATAGTTGGAGACAACACTCCAAGTACACTTCGGATGGACACTCCATCCTTTTTCTTGCATTGTTTAGAGACACAAACGAAGCAAGATGAATCTTTGATTGTGACAAGCACTAGGAGAATTGCCTATCGTTGAAAATCTCTGTCTTTTTCTCTGTAGGTGTGAGCCCAGGTGCTCTCTCTCTCTCTCTTTCACGTATAGTACTAATGACTTGGATGTTTAGTTTTGTGACAATCACAAGAAATCAAGAATAAATATTCTGGATCACTAACACCATAATCGCCATCAATATAGATAGATTGCAAGAAGGAGAAAAATAATGTCTCACGAGTAGATTTGTCAAGAAAGCACCTTAAAGAGGCTAATTGGAAAAAACTAAACTGTTGGATTTGTAGAGCGTGCTTGTCGCAAAAATTTATCGTGCAAAAGATAGCCACTTAATCATCAAGTAATAACTCCAAAACTCTTACTTTCTCTCACTAGCTTTTTCTCTCTTTCTCTCACTAATGGTTGTTGCCACTTTTCTTTTTGTTCTTCACTTGATAACTGAAACTTTATTGCCCCTCCCCTTCCTTTTACAAGTGCAGCACATAGGTAACTTTGGGCTTAAAAGCCCATTTATTGTCCGGGCGCAAAAGATATAAGGCAGACCCAACACTATAAAGACTAATATATATTGAGCGAATCTCTCTTTTTTTATCCACAACGAAAGAGATTTGGGACGTTGTTGCTCTTATTCTGATCGATGGTAATGTTGCTGAAACATTTGAAATAAATAATTATTCCAAGGTTGTGATATCACCCAGGGTGAAAGTGATGTCACTAGGTCATGTTTGGTATGCTGTATAGTAATGTATTTTATTGTATAATGATGTATTATATTGTATTCTGCTATTCTATTAGAGTACCATATTTGTTTTGCAATGTATTAAGATGTTGCATTGGAAATTAATTTTTGAACAATATTACTTTTAAAATTTCAAATAGAAAAGCACCATTTTGAAAAGTACCACCTCTAAAATACCACTTTTCAAAAGTTATTTTTCAAAAATACCACTTTTAATTTAACTTTTGAATAATATCACTTTTAAAAGTATTTAGAAAAATATCACTTTTAAAGGGATAAAGTGATGTAAGAAAGAGAAAATGATGAGAGAAAAATTAAGGACAGAGAAAGTGATGAGAGTCAATATTATAATATAGTATAACACAGATATTTTTTTCCGCATTAAATAGTACTCTTCACATTGTATTATATTTTGATATAGTATTAAATAGTACAATACAAAAGCACAACCAAACATAATATTGTGTTTAATTAATACAATACAAAGTCAGTACTAAACATCACCTAAGTATACTACAGCCATCTCAAAGCTTTGCAAGAGATTTATATGAATATTGTATCCTGTAGATAGCATTCGCTGTCAAAAATTATTAGAAAACAAACATATTTATTACCCAATCCAAGGCCCCTAAACCTAATCCTTTTGCAATCAGTAAATTTACCAAAAATCATCATTCCATTCTATGTCTTGATTTTTTCAGAAACTCATTGTGATTTCCAATGAGTGAACGATTGTGGATTCAGGGAAGGCAGTTCTAGAGAAGTGAACGATTGTAATACTTTGAGAGGATGGCAATGGCTCTAGATGGACAAGATCAAAGGGTGAATAAAAATCTTTCTAGGCCGGAAGAGATTATGTTATGAGCATTTTCGTTGAGGAAAAACCGAATGCTTGAATCCCAATACTACGAAAGAATCTTGAGTGGACATAGAGTGCTCATAAGTGGTGAATACAGCAATACAGAAAGAGCTTTGTATTCTTCTTCCCTTCTTTTGTTCAAATCTTCTCGCTTTTGCTCTTGTTGAGTCTGCAGTCTACGTAGGGATATATTTACGTGTAGTATGCATTAGCTATTAAAAAATTCAAGTTCATTTTGATGGAGTAGAAAAAGAAAAATGCAGAAAATGAAAAGATATATATGTACCCTTTCATATTGCTTAATCTCTTTTGTGTTAATTTCTTATCTGAAAATTAATTGGTTGACATTGTTGAATAACATCAAATTGAGCTCCAAGCAATTTATTGGATTTAGATAGGACAAACAAGCCAGCCAAAAGCTTAACTGCGAACTAACTTTGTGCCAAGAGGCTAAACAATAGAACAGTTAATCAACAAGTTTCCACTAAAAAATGTCCAACTTGGCTCTCTCTCTCTCTCTCTCTCTCTATATATATATATTATGAATGAAATAAAGAAAATTGGAAGAAAGTAGTGAATTAACTTTATATTCATGTTGTACAGGTTTCAATTAAGTTGTGATAAAATGACATCAGTAGGAGAAAATAAGGAACCACGTACATCCACTGGTTTGTAAATTTGGAGTAATAACTGGGAAGGGATAATAACATTAAAATACCTTGACTTTTAGTTTTTCTGCAAAAAAAAAAAAATCATGATTTTTGAATATCTGTAAAATAATACCTTCACTTTTAAATTCTTGTAAAATAATACTTTGATTTTTGAATTTCTGCAAAATAATACCCTCACTTTTGAATTCTACATATTAATATCCTAACAGTTAAAATTCTTGTAAATTAATATCCTAACATATGAAATTCCTATAAATTTATGACCTTAATGCCTAATTAGTTAATTTTAATAATAAAAAGATGGTATAGTCATCATAAAAAAAAAAAAGGAAACATGAAAGGTAAAAAAAAAAATTTGTGTTTTTTAAGCAATTAACAAAAAAAAGTAGTTATAAAATAATTTCTGATAATATACTAGTATCTAAATATTTTTAATAAGTTAATGAGAAATGTTTATATCTTTTAATTTGCTCGTAGTATAAATATACAAAGAAAACAAAAGCTGGGTATTAATTTACAGAAATCATAAATGTCAAAGTATTAATTTGTAGAATTCAAAAATGAGAGTAATAATTTGCAGAAATCGTAAATATGAGAGTATTAATTTTTAGAATTTCTAAAGTGAAGGTATTAATTTATAGAAGTTCAAAAAAAAGAGTATTTTTTATAAAAAAAGTTAAAAGAGAGGGTATTTTTCTATGATTAACCCTAACGGGGACCTTATTAGCACAATGTCATCTCTAAGGTCAAGAGAGGAAATTCTTAGGTGAAAAAATCGATTTTTAGACAAATTTTTTCGAACTCTCTCCTTAATTGATCGCATCGATTATGTCATAAATTGAATGAGGTACACCATAACACCTTAAGAATGTCACGTATTACCGATTCATTAATTTTTAGGAGGATAAGAGGACTTCATATATAAAAGCACTAAAGTGATTGCAAATATTAATGGTTGCTGAAATAAAAGTCATCATTATTTATAGGTTGTACTCTTGAAAAGTTCTAACAAAACAAATGTGTCAAGGAGGAAAAGTTTTTCTCAAGCGTCATTGATATTCATATAAAGATAGAGAAGATGACATGGAAAAGAATTGGATAACACCAAAAGAAGTGAAGCATCATTTTGTTTATTTGGAAAGAAAGAAGATCTTGATGAATAACAAATATGTTCAGAAAAGACCACTCATATATATATATGAGTCTTCCCAACTCTCTCCTTCATCACATTGATTAACTATGAGATCTTTTATTTAATAAGTTCAACCTGGTTTTTAGGTTCTTGTCCTTGAAGTTGTACATGTTGTCATTTTATATATTTTTCTGTCATTTTAATATTTTGTTCCTTTTGTTATTCTCGTTGTCAACTTTTAGTGTGATGCCACGTTTTATATTTTCTCTGCGCAAATATTTATTACACACTAAAAGACGAATTTAATATATATATATATGGGTCATGTTTCAATGGTGATTTTTATTTTTGCTCCATTGATAGGTGCTTTCATTTGGACCATTGGATTTTAATATGATGGTTATAATGATATTAGTAATTTTATCAAAAAATAAAAATCTAATTAAATATTTGTGACTTAAAAAATTAGAAACCTATATGTGACCTATGAGTTGGAATTTTTTTTTTCCAATCTCTTTTTCATTGTTTTTTTCTTTTTTTCATTCTATTGTTTATTTTTATTAAAAAATAAATAGAAAAACAAGTAACCGTATATATATATCTAGATATTTTTTTTCTAAATAACTAATTGTATATATATTAAATTTTTCATTAAAAAATGAGTCCTTTTTTATAATTTCAAAACTAACATTATATATCCCAAAAAAAAAAACTAATGTTATGTATATATTCTTAAAAAAAACAACTAACCGTTAATATAAAACTATTAAATACTAATTTTTTATCAAAATTTTTTCTTAAAAAAACATTCTTTCTTTTTTATAATTTCAAAACTAATATTCCCTTTCATTATATAAAAAAAAACTAACGTTACATCTCATATAAAAACAAAATTAATATTATTTATATTCTCAAAAAAATTACTTATTCATATTAGTAGCATAATATGTTCAAATTAAATGAAATTTAAAAAATTAAACTTATAAGTTAAAATCAAAAAAAGAAAAGAAATAAATAAAAAAGAAAAATAATTGAATAAAACATTAATTGATCAAAAATAGATGAAATTACTTGCTATTGTAGGTCATATTCAACTTGATAATTTTACCCATCCATGGAGCAAAAACAAAAATCTCCATTGAAACATCACCCATATATATATATATATTAGAGATTCCAAAATCTTGCACCAATTTACATTATAATTCTGTAAATCAAAATTTTAAATGTTTTATTAGAAAAGAAGAATCAATTTTAAATGTAAAGCTAAAAAGACCTTAATTTGTAATGAGATTAACTATACGTTCTGGAGTAGCTTCCCTGCAAAGTAACCCTTCAATGCCAAGCCCCAAGCCATTCCTTACTTGGTTGAAGCTTGCTTTATTACCAAGCTTAGAACCCCAATATCCATATATATAGTTGCTCCTTGTTTCTTTAAACCTTATGCAATCAAATTAACTTTTAAAAAATAAAAAATAGAAAAACCATGTCTAATTATCCACCGTCAGACTCAGAAAACGAAATATCAAGAGGGAGAAGGCTTTTTGGACGTGAAAGAGCGATATATGAAGTTCTTGGAGGAGGAAAAGGTACTCTTCTATATTTCTCCTTTCTTTTTTAATAAAATGCCACATAAATTTATTGTGGGAGATTGCTTCTCATAACCTTTTTTTTTAACCACTGGAACTATGTTATATGTATATGCACTTTCAACACTAGCTAAATTGTCTAGCAAAACTATGGAGAATAATTATTTTGTTTAGCTTTTTGTTTTATGTAATCTAGCTTGAATTGAACAATAAATGTATACCTATAGATGCCTTGTTATGTAAGTTGTACAATTCAAAATTGACCTCAACATAGACATACTAATGAGCTTATGAGCAAAGGAAAAAAATTATGTACCTTGAATAAATTTTAGTTAAATATCAGTTCGAATTTCATAAGTATGTGTATATAAGCTAAACCTTGTTGCCTATATACAATTTCCACAATTTAACAATAGAAAAGTTGCTACTTATTTGTCGATTTTGAGGTAATTATTTATTGTTATGATAATTTATATAGTTTTGCTTTAGCATCCAAAGAATGAATATTGATAAACAAATATTTTGAACTGCAGTTGCAGATGTGTTGTTATGGAAGAAGAGGAATATCTCAGCTGCACTTTTGATTGGCATGACAGTGATATGGTTTCTGTTTGAAGTGGTCCAGTATAATTTTGTGACCCTCCTCTGTCACATCTCTATCACCACTATGCTTGTGTTCTTCATATGGTCTTCTGGTGCAGAAACATTTAAGTGGTACAATTTTCATCAACTTTACACCTATATTATTGTTACTGCTCGAGTTAGATTCCCAATTGTCATCTATTCCATTCGACGATCCTAATAGGATCATGTTCTGTTTAACTCTTATCATTTTTGTGTAACATATTCTGGTTGAGGATGTTATGTTAATATACATTTATTGATTTCAACTGCAATAATATTTTTACAGGACTCCTCCCAAAATTCCAGAAGTTGTGTTACATGAATCTGCATTTAGAGAGGTGGCTTCAACAATGCACAGAAGATTCAACCAGTTATTGTCAAAGCTCCTTGACATAGCATGTGGAAGAGATCTCCCACTTTTCTTCTTGGTACATCACAAGTCAACATTCTTTTTCCACCATTAAAACTCAAATTTTCATAAAACTAGACTCAAATGGTCTCTTTTCTCTCTTATTTTTTCAGGCAATTATATCTCTCTATTTTCTGTCTGTGATTGGGACCTATTTCAGCTTCTTGAATTTCCTTTACGTGGGTGAGAATTATCTTTTCCTCCTAATAAGCTTTTTTGCTAGATATAGTGAGTGACCTTGACTAAATACAACACTGTTTATGGTGCCGAGCATTGGCCTAAATTGGTGTTTTTGGTTGTTTGATTTCACAATAAAGGCTTTGTCTGTCTGGAAACGGTGCCATTTCTGTATGATCGATTTGAAGATGACGTCGATCGTCTTGCTATTACAATAGTCCGGGAAATAAAGAGATCATATAGAAGATTGGATTCGAACTTTCTCAACAAGATTCCACGAGGTCCGGTGAAGGACAAGAAATTCAGATGAAAAGTTAAAGAGAATCATATATATTATGATGCACTACTTATAGATTTCTCCTTCCCTGAGTTTCACATGTAAATCCCAGTTTGAATATATATATATATATGATATATATTTGTGTAACTTGACACTTCCTTGTATGGTACTGTAAGATATTTACATGTATAAAGCCTTATTAAAACTGTGAAAATAAATTGATATTCATTTTAAGCATGAATATTCAACATGCTAGTTAGCAATACAAGCAAGAAAAAAGATCTGCATGAAATCATTCAACAGGGATCTAATTGAATGATGATCTGGGAAAGAAAGTATAAAACAGAAGTAAAAGATTGAACACTTAGGCCACGTTTAGTAATCAGTAGTGAGCCATGGAAATAAAGGAAAGTGTTTCCTTCTCATTCATTCATAAGTTTACTTACGCTAATAGGAAACAAGTTTTTGTGAATTTCTCATATAATTGGTGAAACTTGAAATGAAAAAAACAACTTTTGATTCCGTCTCATTTATATCCAAACGTTTCCTCTTACGATTCTTTTCATTACAGATTATTAAATGTACCCTTAAAAGAAAAGACATTATTTCTACTTTTTACTCTCCATAACCTCTATAAGACTAGAAACCAGCTAATAAGCTGGAAATTAAAGAATAGGACTAATTAGGCCATTAAAGTTGGCCTGATCTTTTATAAAGTTGCAGCCTAAAGGGCTCAATGGATTTGCAATATTCTTAAGGAGAAGAAAACATAGGGTTAAAGAATAATGTTAAGACTTCATTGAAGGAAAATCTAAAATAAGAAACAAAGGCATCTTTAAGTAACTTGGAGCTCTCCAAGTCTAAAAGAATTTAACATACATGTGAACAGAACTAGAACCTGCCAGATCATTGGATTTGTGTTAAGCTCTAAAAGAATCTAAGAGAAAAAGAATACATGAGTACAGACAGTGGGTAGGAAGCAGCTACCAAACAAGTTATAAATAATGATGAAGAACAATACCTTAGTAAATCTTAAAGGCTTCCTACTCTTTCCATAAAGATCTAGAGAAGAGAACCTAGTACATCAGTCGAATCCTTATTGCATTCAACCACTAGTTCTTGCTTTTGTTGTGCTTTATTTTCTGAAACTATATGCTATTTCTAAATTTTGGAATAAAGGGGCAAATTATTTGTGTCTTTATTAATCCTTTCCTATATAGAACGTTTCTGCTTACTTTCCAATTTTATGTCATTGAGTTTTACTCAGTTTGAATCAAATTTGAATGGTCTAAATCAGGAAAACTTTGATGTCATTATGCTTCAATCTAGATAAAAGTCATTCAGGGTTTCAAAAGTGATATTGTTAGACCTTTTTTCTTCCTTTTTTCCCCCTTTTTTTGTCACAAGTTGTAGCCTTTTCAAGTGAATACAGAGCAAAAGCCTTAAATCAGAGCTAGGCAAAATAGCATCATTATATGCAGTAAAGTCCTATCATGGTGACTGATTATACTTAGAACACAGAGGATTACTCAATAACATAATATATTATTTTAGTCCCTTTCTTTAAGAACTTTAGATAATATTGCAAGAAATAAAAAGAATTTTAACTTAGTAAAACATTAATTAGATGGTTTTAATGTCCTTCCAATATAATTCTGGTGACTGTTACTATTATTAAAGCTCAAAAGTAAACATTACACATCTTGGTTTCTTTTTTTTTTTTTTTAATGAAACATCTCGGTTTCTTAATTACCTTAGTTTATCCAACATTATAGGTGGACCACATGTTTCAAATCTGAAGTATGATTAAAAACAGCGAAAAATGAAAGGGGGTCAAACTTCCCAATTAAAGAAAATTAATTATTAATTATCAAGCTTGTACAAAAATATATAAGACAACAACATAAGGGATTAAATATAAACACACGCAGCAAAAGTCCACCTTATTCTGATCCGACACAAGTCAGAATATAATCCTTTGTTAGAAGATTTGGACAAACAAGAATTTAATGTAATTAAATACAAAATAAAATAATGCTCCACTAAGATTGTGGTCACGTGGAGCTCATAAGCACAAAACATTTGAGTGGTGAATTATTGAGATTTTGCTCTTATAATTCTGGCTTTTTTGGATACTAGTCATAGCACACCACAGTGCATATTAAGAAAATGGAAAATGGGATACAAAAAATGGTACGTACTGTACCATGGCGTTTCCCTCAAGCACATATTTTCATGGAGAGAATAGGGTAAATTCAATATTCTCTTTCCACTTTCCAATGTGTTTTGGAACCTTTCATTGGCCATAATTGAGTTAGTGGATAACAAAATATGGTATACTTGGTCTTTTAGTGCAATCAAATATAAAGGCCATCGAGTTCATGATCTCCCAAATTTAGTAAATTCTTATTTTAGTGAGTGTTCTGAAGTTGATATGGTCTCTGAAAGTCAGTAGTCCTATTTTACCACGTTATAATAGAAGAGGGCAAGAGGACTAAATAGAAAGGGCATTCATTGAAAAACTTCTTTAACCTCTCCCAAAAAGGAATAAAAAAAAAATTAGTTTGATGGAAAAAAGGGGGGAAAGATCAGCATATATTAAGAGAATCAAAACCCAGATGGTGTTTTCTTACTAGGCCAACACCCTTTTCCAAATTGGCCTCCACAATCCAATTCAAATCCAATTAATATATCAAAATCTAGTATTGTATCTCTTAGTTTGTTTGTCATTGTTCCATAAGGTGGTTCGGGTTAAAGGAGGAATCTACCTTACACAAATAATTGCATTTTAAATCCTTAATGGGACACTAGATTTACAAAACAGATTGGACTAGTTCCAGCCTCCCCCAAACTCCCATCAAATACCAAATTAATTATTGTGAATTATTGAAAAAGGGAATAGCCAAAATCATGTTTCATTCTACAAAAGTGTGCCCGACTTTACACTCCATATGAGTACACACATTTTCCTATTTGGCTGTCACTATCCAAAGTGACAGCTTAAACTCATGCCAGCCTCCACCTACACCATTTTTCATGACAAGAAAGAGTGGGATAAAGATGTCAAAAAAAAAAAAGAAAAAGAAAAAACACCCCATTAGAACTATTAACATGGTTGTTTTTGGTAGTGGCTATATATGTTGAACCACTAATCTTCAAGTCAAAACTCTGATGGTTTTGCCTGCCAATTCTATTGCAAGCAAAGAGAATCATGTTGAAAAGTCCTAAAGGAGGAAAGAGAGAGGGGAAAAAGAGAACTACCACTAAAGTGTTATTGGACCCGAGGAAAATATTTTATATTGAAACATTGACTTTAACATCCAAAATAAAAATTATATATAAGTATCCTCAATGGAGCATGCTGGCTCACTTCCCATTTAGAGAAACTGAAAGTGAAAACTCACCCCACATAACTCATAGATGGTGAGGTTATGGAGGGAGGCGGCCGGTGTGGATGGCGGTGTAGGCAGCAGCCACAGCGGAACTTTTCTAGTCTTTTTGTTAGGTTTATTGGTCACCCTTTGTATTCTCTCAACTGTAATCTTCTCATGCACAGATGGTGTGTCCAAAGAGAAGACCTCTCAAGCAGATACGGAGCTCTATGGCGGTGGCTGTGCCGCCGGATGTGGTGCAGGCTGTGGCGGATAAGGTCTTTCTTCCAATTATGTTACACAATTAGCCTTAATAAGAGAGGTTGGGAAATTGAAGATAGCCAAATATGCTCATGAGATTAACTTTGTCTTTATGATCATCATATAGTACTAATTGATGACAACTTAGCTTTCTCATTGTAACACGTTTTCCTGCAATGTTTTTAGTGGAGAAACCTTGATATCTCGAGAATTTTTAAAGCTAAAGTTTTGGCTATAGACATGATTTAGTCGTTATATGGAGAATTAGTTATGGCTTTCAATTGCTTATCAGTGTCATTTCTCTTCATTTTCAACACTTGATCGTTTATAGCCAACAGAAATTTTTTCATGTTATTCATTGATTGTAAGGATAAGAAACCATCAATAATGGTTTTATTTGATTGCTCCAAATTGATGAAAGGCAACCAAAAAGCAATGATATTGATTACTTGATTAACATTTCCATAATCGTCTGGGGTGACTTAAGAGCATTTTGAAGCTCTTGTGATAACACAGGACTGAAACCACTGCATGACATTTAAGTGACACGTTGGGGGCGTAATAATATTTGTATGTATACATAGACAGATTTGACATGAGGCAGTGCCAAACCTACTATTACATGCTTTCATTCGTATGTGGAAATACAAATGTTTATCTTAAATAATTAAACAAATATAGAAATACAAATTCATTTTGACTCATTTGATGTGTTCTTAATAATGTAGTGATCAGTCTACAAAATCTTTGTAAAGCACAATCAGAATCACTTCATTGTTCTCAACTACAAGCTTATAAGGATCTCCATCCTAGTAAATGTGCCATGTCGTCTATAAACTAGGGTATCGTAGAAAGTTTCATTTCTTCTTAACGAAGATATTTATGTTGTGTTGACAAGAATGAATGGAAATATTAAGAAATTATAATCCAGAAAATTTAGTGGGGCTCATCTTCAATGTTTCTTTTTCTTTTTTTTTTAATGTGGCTTAACTAATAACCTTTATTTTTATGTTGTGTTGACAAGAATGAATGGAAATATTAAAAAATTAGAATCCAAGTAATTTAGTAGGGCTTACCTTCTATTTTTCTTTTTTTTAAATGTAGCTTAACTAAGGACCTCTACTTAGTATAAAGAAAAAAAAAATAACTCATGAATCTTAGGAGTCGAACTTCCGACCCAGTACTCAATCACCACCTACCAATTATCTTACATGTCTTTAATGACTCTATATTGTACGACAAAGTATGTATAGAGATTTACTTCATGTTTGTAACGTCAATATAAAGTGCATAATAAGAATGCCGCAATTCCATTTTGGATAACTAGTGGTTGTTTAAAATGTTAGTACCGAGTTTCATAGGTAATCTAACGAGGTTTTTCTTAAATCACGAAAAGAAAAATTATAAATTTATTTAGAGCAAATATCATGAAATAACTTTATATTTTATCTTTTCTTATCATTTTTTTTATAAATATGAGAAAATACCCTTCAATTTGATTTTTTTATTATAAAAAACCTGGTAAGCTAACTCCAAGGGGAATAAAGAAAGCACATCTATCGAAAACTAACCCATCAAAAATTTTGGAACTTGTATTTTTCTAGTATTGTCATTCTTAAAATAGACCTCTCTTTATGAACCCATCCATTTATAGACCTATTAATTTTGGCACCCTAGCTAGTGATATTCAAGCACCCCTTTTTTTACAAGGAAATACTATTTGTCTATTTGGAATTCATGATCTATTGTGCTGATGGGTCCGTCGTCTTCTATAGAAAATCAATACGTGGGAGGGTGGAAGTTATCTAGAGCCCAATACTCACATGTCTTTTACAACTTGTCAAGCGACTTAACATTGTTGGACACCATATCTAGTATTGTCACATCTTATCCATTGCCCAACACTCAAATATTTTTTTTTCCTAAGTTGTTCAACACTTTGTTTATTGCCCAACACTCAAATGTGTTCTTTCTTTTTTTCTCTTTTCTAAGTTGCTCGACACCATATCTAACGCTCTCGAATTAATGTTTTTATAAGTCATTTTACATTTTTATTTTTATTTTTTTGAAAGGGACGTAATTATTTATTTATTTTCAAAGGGTTGTATTTTTTAAAACTAATTATGAATTTCTTAGTGTATTTGACCTACTTTCATGTTAAATATTATGTGAACTTGTGAAATTGGAATGTCATTGATCGAAAAACCTTTTTTAATACATCATGTATATGTCTTTATATTCTTTCTTTTCTGTTTTTTTTTCCTAAGGCTTTGCTTGATAGAGTGGATTTTTGGAGGGATGGAGAGGGGTAGAGGGAGAGGAGTGGGGGAGAACAAAATTCCTTCGTTAATTTGGTAAGAGGGAGAGAAGAAGGGAGAGGAGAAATAGAGGGTGGAAGGCTCCCTCCGAGCCCACCATATTTCATCCTTCCATAATTGGAAGGATTAGAGAAGAGGAAGAGAGAAAAAAAATGAATTGTCCAGTATAGCTTCCAGAATAATTATTTAAAACATCATGATAATGGATAGTATAATAATTTTACGAATACACAATCTTTATCCTTCCTATTCTCTATTCTTCTCACCAAACAATTTAAGGAATTCTTACTCTCATCTCCCTTCGTCACACTCTTCTTCCTTTCTAAACTCCCCATCCCTTCTACGCTCACTCCCTCTTGCCAAACATAGCCTAAAGTACAGTGCAAGGGAGCTTCATCAGTGAGCTATTATTACACGTATTCCCTTTTTATCTTGAATGTGTGAACTGTTTAATGTTTTGTTGTTATAATATTTAGTGACTTACATTCATTAGCGACACAATGTGTCAAGATGGCCGAGTTGGTCTAAGGCGCCAGTTTCAGGTACTGGTCCGAAAGGGCATGGGTTCGAATCCCATTCTTGACAATTATACCCGCTTTTTCAGTTCCTATTTTTGGGGAAATATTTCTTTAGGGCTGGGTTCCAAAGTTTTTGTTTCTTTTTCAAGGAAATAGCCTCGTCTTTTCTTTAGGGCCTGGGCCTGGGTTCCAAAAACAATATTTCTCTAACGTCACGGTGGGTTAAGACTACTGCTAATAGAGCGAGGAATTTAAGCTTGAAAGTTGAGGAAGACTCACTCACTAGTACGTTTATGAAAATTACTTCATAAAGTTTGAGATGCCTATTACCTATTACTTTTATTACTATACTTTTCTTCTTTCCTTTTCTAATTAAAAGACATAACTTATCTACATGACTCAAGGAACCCACCGGAAAAGAAAAACATATATTATTGACTTTCCTCACAATTTGAAAGGAGTTAAAAGAACTATATTACCTAAACTATGATTCCTTTAACTCCCACAAAGCTAAACTACTATTCCAAATTTACCTAGAAATAGTTCGCGTGCATGGTACTAGAATTCAAATCACCTATTAAATATATGCACTCAAAAATAATCATCTATTAAGTTTCTCTTTTCAATTTTTATGTATAACTGCTCCATAAATGATACATCTTAAAAACTTTAAGATATTACATAAATGATCTGAATATCCCTTTGGAAAAAAAAATAGAAATAGACATTTTTTTTTGCATATCATCCTTGACCAATACAACATGCCTAGAAACTACATATACACTAACAAAAATACAACTACAACTTAAAGATCTATATCATTCAAAAAAGGAAACAAAAAACCACGGTGTTTAGAATTTAAAAAAAGAAAAAAAACAGCAGTATGCTGCAACTTTTCTCCTTAAGACTTCTAACCTCAACTCATTTTGTTAAAGCAATTAGCCGAACTTAGACACTCTTTTGTGCACCTTATCTTCCGGCAGAAAATCCGAATCGATATCAGAAAACGAAGAATATGCAGCAACAATCCTAGTCTCTGATCCGCAACAAGCTCGGTGGCTTGCTTGCTTTGCAGCCTGCCAACCGAGCTTGCACGGAAGCTTGATGCAGCACCAGAGAATGGCTAGCGGGCAACAAACACACAGCAAGCAAGCACTGCATAGGAACTCAGTGGCTTTACAACAGCAATTCGAACTTTCAGGGCTAGAAGAAGAAGTCTTTCCTTCCTTGCTTGTATTCGGTCTCCCATCAAGGTGTTTCACTTCAGTTTTCTCTTCAATGACGGATTTTCTTCCCCTGTTCTTGCCTTTATTCTCTTCGAAGACAAATTTTTTCCCCATCTGATAATCTCTAATAGCACCTCAACCATGGAAAATATGCAGCAGAATGGAAACAGAAGGATTTTTCGTCTCTTTCATATTTATTTTTTTATTCGAAGTGTGGTTAGATCAGACCTCTGTGGATGAAAATGCTGGCAAGTTTCGAATTTTTATCTTTTGAGAACCCATTTAGTAACTTGCTATTGAGATTCTTCTACATTTTTTCTGAGTTTCGTTTTGTTCCTCTGCCCTTTAAAACATCTTTAGAACTTTTTATCAACTCATTACCTGATATGGAATATGCTGTAGACGCCTCTTTCACATGCTGGATTCGTCAAGGACCAGTACCAGGGTATTTATGAATTCTTTTTGCTGAAGAAAAAATGCATAAGCAAATATAATGTACGTAAATATACAGCATATGACTTTTAGCTAATGATACTTAGCTTTTGTGTTTTTTGGTTTTGCTTACTGAAAAGGACCAGCTGACTCTCTAGCAGCTCGTGAGTGTAGACCAAAGCTTTTGTGTTTTTTGGTTTTGCTTACTGAAAAGGACCAGCTGACTCTCTAGCAGCTCGTGAGTGTAGACCAACGTATACCAGCAATTATTTTTATATCCTAAAGACTTTAATTATACTGATATTCTTTTAGCCAAAACAGAAAGCAATAGTAATTTTCAGCCGCCCCTTATTTTAGAATCTTAGTCACAAAATGGAAGTAAATGGATAAAGTGGACTATTCCAATCCAGGGAATGGGATACCAATATAAAACTGATCAGTTTACTTGATGGAGGCAAAGCATAATTTAGAAAGGGTGTGAAAATTACTATTGGGTTTCAGACAAGTAAGGCCACAAATAGGATGCCACTTGGGTGAGCCCATACTAAAATATGTTCTCTTTGGGCTATGAATCATGCAACCAGAGCAAGATGATAAACAGAGGAAGAAACAAGGGAAATTGACCTGGGTAACTAATTTGGCACAAAATGACCTTTTTAGTAGTCTTTTTTAAATTGACATTTCAAGTAGTATTACAAATTATATGACGAAAGGTCACACAATTTGTTACCATAAAATTATGACTTTTTTAGGACTAATTAATAGTCACAAATTGTGTGACCCTCCGTCACACAGGGTCACAAAACAATAAAACACTACTAGAAAAATCATTTTTCAAAACACTACTAAAAAAGTCATTTAGTCAAAATTACTACTATTTATGTCAATTTCCCAAAAAACAAGAACTAGAGTCCTTTTTTCTTAATTGATAAGCTGAATAATATGCATAAACTAGATATGACGACTCAAACCAAAAGCAGGCAAATTGTATCAGTATCACGAAATAGAAGCGACAAAATAGGTCAATAAACACCAACAGATCTCAAAAGTGGAAATCTCCCACTAATTAGAACGAGTATTGGGCAAGTACTACAACTCAGAAAGTAAACTGCTGATATACATTAAAAGATACTTATTGCTGAAAATAAATTCAATCTGTAAAAGTATATGAATCAGGAGAACGTCAGTACTTAAGATATTATTGCAACCAAGTAAGATTCCAGGGAGAAAAAAGCAAAGCCAATTGGCTGATAACATCAGCAACTAGCAATTACAAGATGCCCGCATGGCACATGAATTGTGAGATCAGACTCAAAAGCAAAATAGTTATCTTGGAGTGAGTCCGCCAATTGAATCAGCGACATTCCAATAATTGGTATTCCAAAGTCCAAACCTGGAAATCCGTTTTTGCACAAGCAAACCAACCATGACAACCAAATCTCAAGCAGGCACGGTATTAGATCCTTGCAGTCCCGAGGTCTTCATACGCAATCTTTCCATGAATGCAGGATTTGCCTTCAATCTCTCTTTCACATATGCAGCTCGAGCATCGTCTACCAGCTTGTTAGCCTTCCCAGCTTCCTCAATAAGGGAAAGAAGTGTCCGTAGGCAATCCTTTCTGTTTTCCTCTCGGTGCTCAAACCTTCAGAGTAGTTAGAGAGAGATTATTTATTTTCCAAGGCAGAAGAATGCAAGGTACATAGTCCAGTGGTACTCTTGCTATCCCGAAATGCACCAGATCACATCTTATATAAGTATTAGTATGTTGTTATGCTAAATATTTTTCTACATATGCTTTTATGATACTTCATTTTTTCCTTTGCTGAGATGTTTTCTGCTAGAATGCTAGCTATCACAATCCTATCTATGCTTTTCTCCTTGTTTTTCCTTCTTTCTTTACTTTCTATCCCCTTTTTTGGCTACGCAAACTATATGCTTGCTACTTATCTGTTAAAAAAGTGATTCTGTTTTCTCTTTGCAACTACTTTTTACTTATTTTAGTTTCAATTACTCCCACGATTAAGGTCTTGTGTGAACAATTTTCCAATTTCAACAATTCAAATCAATCCTCAAGAGATTAGGAAAGGATGAAGAAATATCATCAAGATTAGTTACCTTAGCTTCTAAAGAAATACATAATTTAAGCTCTTGACCTTTTGACATTAGTAGAGATATCCAACAATATGTATGTCAAGTTAAGCAAAGTACCAATCACCTAGAACCCAAACTCACAATAATAAAAGCACATACAATGTAGGTACAAGTCACTACATGTGAAGAATAAGAAGGGATTTAATCATTGGTCCATACCTCTCACTAGTAATTGTGAGCTCATCTTTCCCTGGATGGTAACGCTTTCCGACCAATTCTCTGAGCCTACGGAATTGGTGTTTTGAAAGCCCAAGTTCTTTTACTGTAACAGACATTTTCACCTTTCTATTCTTAGGGTGCCAAGCATCACCACCAGGAGCAAACACAGCTCGTGTTTGCCACCTAAGAATTGGTCCCTCACCTGGTGGGTCATCTAAATCTTTCTTGTTGTCCAGTAAAGCATTGTCATCAAACTGTGGGGGTCCCTCTGCCTCCATCCTTTCCACATATTCTGCAACAATCTTATCCTCGAACTCCTTAAACAGTTTGTAAGCATCCTCAGGTTCAAGCTCCCCTCTTTCACACATATCCCCAAGTTCATTGAACTTCGTTTCAACATTTTTTTTAATATCGTCTGTGAAAGAAGGACAAATCAAAAGACAGATAAATAAAGCAAGCGAACCAATGTCAAAGATACCGGAAATAGTTGGCTATTTACATGTCTGCACAAGATCAATGTCAGATCAAGAAAAAGTTTGATATCTATTCTTCAACAGTCAACCTTTGGGACTGTTTAGACTTTAGCCAGTATAATAATAAACACTATCAGTCTCTGATGACACAGTGATCTTGGATCAAGATAGTTCGACAATACCGGCCAGAATGCCAGTCATTATACCAGGATTATTTTGAATCTTAATGGTCATGATGCAGCAATATGGCCTATGATCTCAGATCCATCACTAAACACATAGAGATTGAACATGAAACGTCACAAATACCTCTCCCACCAACCAGCAGCAATTTGATTAATTCAAGTGTCTCAAAGTTCTAGAAGTGCAGTACATAGAAACATACATTTCTATGATGTTTGTTTTATCAGATTATAGTTCATATTACATGATCGGCATGCTCCTCCATAGCAGAACACATAGAGACGCGAGAGACGCGAGAAATTAAAGTATGAATGAAGCCATCCCACGTATGGTTGATTCCTCTATGTGTAATGAACACAGAAGAAGAAGAAAAAGAGCATAATTAAAACACCTATGAGCACATACTATGATGCCAAAAATAGAAAACTTACCACCGCAATGAAGAAAGTGAAGTAACGAACTAGTTGTTTGTTAACTAATCATTCAATATAATGTGGGATCCAGTCATCCATAAAACTTAATGCGGATTGAAGTAAACAAAACAGGGTAATACCTGGAAGGAGCTTATCCCAGCTAAGCATGTCCTCAAGAATCTCCTCGCACTCTCTCGTGTCCTTGGCAAACCCTTGCTTAACAGCATCCTCAACAATATCATCCCACTTCTTGTCATCCATGTTAAAATATTCATCCTCCACCATTTTCTTCACTACAATATTTCTTGCATCATATATATCATCATTCTCTTCATCAGTCTCATGGAATTCCTCAAAATCCGATTCGAACTCTCTGTCATTAACCTTATCCAATGGCTCCATCTGAAGCTCTTGCATCAACTCATCATCCGTGTCCTCATGCTTCCCTGCTAACTTCCTGCACAGAATCGCTTCTAGGATTGACGGAAGCGCTTGCTCATCACCATTAAAGTAGTTCTCTATCCGCGTTTTCAGCTCTAGAACCCACCCGAAAAAAAAAATAAAAATAAAAATAAAAAGATTGGATTTACTGATCATATTACAAGAAATTCAAAACCGCCAACCCAAAAGGCGATAACATACCCTAAATCTTCTCTATTCATAATTTTGGACACAAAACTTCAATACCCCTTACGTAAAAAACAGTGTTGGATCCATGTTTGCATTAAGACCCAATTAAAGAATCATTTAGAACCAAACACCAAATGTACAACTGAATATTCAAATTATTTCAGGCCAAAAAAACCCATTAAATCAAAACATAATTCAATTTTCTTTCCCTTTCTCAGCAACCAAACAGTTTTATTTGCTTAATACTAACTGAAAACAAATTGGGTTACCTTTGTTATCGACATCCTGAACCTCAACGGAAACATCTTTTTTCTCGGGTTGGGTCGACTCGGAGGTGGGGTCCGGATTAGGGTTCTGATTGGAGGAATCGTTCTCAGAGGAAAAAAGCCTGAAGCCGAGTCTGGACTGAGTCGAAGCGGCGAGTGGGAGGAGTGAGGGGTTTGGTGCTGAGTTGCAAGCTGGGGGAGAAAGCAAGTGATCTCGAACCAAGTGAGAGACATTTCTGAGCAGAATCCGCTTCATTGCTCTTCTTAGGGTTTAAGGGTTTGGCTTTGGGTTTTGGGTTTCAGATGCAGGGTTTTGTTACTTGCTACTGTTTTTATCAGAGTTTCTGGTGCAACACTGTTAGTCTGTTACTGCAAAAGGAGATTGCGAAATAAAATAATAATAATAATTGAAATAAAAATAGTAAATAATGAATTAAAAACTTCATTCTTTTTTTTTTCTTTTTTTGTTTAAAGGTATAATAAATCAAGAAGTAAAGGCACAACATTGCAAAAAGCACCAAAAATTTCTCATGTGTTTCATTATATTTTAAAAAGTACAAATTATAACCCTTTATTCTTAGATTGGGTCTCTGTTTTTCTCTTTATTAAGATTTAGTCAAGATTATGTATGGAATAGTACTAATACTCTCGATCAAAATAAATCATATAGTCTAATTATCCCCTTCACCTTAAAACCAAACATTTTATGTAAAAATATATATATTATAATTTTTAGGAATATTTAAAAAATATTCAACATTTAAATTATTTTGTTATAGGTTTATTGAATAATTTAATTATATGACCGGAGATACTTAGGTTATTTTCAAATTAAAAAAAATGAGGAAAGTCAAGAAAAATTTGTCGGAAGGACCTAATTTGACAAATCAAGGAGATACATTTCATATTTCTAAAAACAGAGAATAAAAAATTTGGTATTTTGCTAATTAAAGATATTCCATATTGGGTTTTTAAGTGTTTTACCCACAAAAGAAAAAAATATTACATATATACGGTCAATTAGAACAATCAACTTTCATACCGGATGCGGTTGTCATTTTTTAAAAGCAAAGCAGAGAAAAAGTATCAGTTTATAGAATACAAACTTAAGTGGTCTTTACACGTAAGATGGCCTAATGGTTGGGAATCACTTATACATGCGTTGGACATGGGTTCAAACCATATTCTCAGTTTTATCCTCCATTTCATTTTTTTTTTTTTTTACTTTTTACCTTAATAATATGATGCATTACTAAGAAACGGGGAAACAATTTTTTTTTCCTTTTTTATTATTGTTAAAATTTTTTATATAATTCAAAAAATAGTTGTTGCTCGTTTTCTTTTTCTTTTTTTCATTATGTGATGGAAAGAGTTACTTTTTTTTTCCTTAGTAACATAATGCACTACGGGGAAACATCTTTTTTTTTTCTTTTTTTTTTCTTGTTAAACTTTTTTATATAATTCAGAAAATATTTGTTGCTCGTTTTTTTTTTCTTTTCCTTTTTTTCTTTCTTTCTTCTTTTTTCATTTTGGGCATGGAAAGAGTTACTCTTTTTTGTTCCTTAGTAACATAATGCACTATTTTTTTTTTTAATCTTTAATTTTAAGAAACGGGGAAAACATCTTTTATCCCTTTTATTCTTGTTAAAAAATTTCATATAATACATAAAATATTTTTTGATCGTTTAATTTTATTATTATTAAAAATAAGAAATAACTAGATTATTAATGATAATTTTCTATATTTCTATAGCTAACCAAATATCTTAACAAATAATAAGTATTTGGTAACCAACTATCTCAACAAACAATGAGTACTTCATAAGTACTTAGGTTACTAGGTAATAGTAACCAATCTTAGTTATTAGTTTCTAGATCAGTGGATAGAAACTGGTTACCGGTTACTACTAACCAATATAGCTATTAGGTATAGTTACCCTGGTTACCAATAACTAATATGTTTTCCAGTTACCAATTTG
>JXTC01000006.1:283824-299373 GCA_002914845.1 Trema orientale
TACAGATCAATCTTTGTCTTCTTCGCAAATGGTGATGGTGCCTCCTTAAGATTGAGATCAAGGCGACTGAGCTCCAGTGTCATCATCGTCACTTATGATGACATCCTTATCAGGCTCGGTGAGATTTGCTACCTCTCAGCCTTGTTCGGTACACCATCCCACTTTTATATTCTAGTACGAGAGATTAGCTGAGTTATTTAACCAGATACGATATTTATCTAAAAAGTAGCGTATGGAATTATGTAAAAGTTAAGGTACCGTATTTTTGATATTATTTTTTAAAAGACCGTGTTATGCCTAATTTTCTCTTCCATATTTGGTATTTTACCCACAACATTTTGGTAGAAAATGTGATAATATTTTGTTTTCTATAAATTTTTAAACTTTTTAGTTTTCACTTTAGAAAAAAGATTATTAACTTGTGAAATTTATGGTCAATATATATTTTTTTTCCTTACATTTCACTAATACCCATTTTTTCTTTTTATTTCACAATTACTTATTTTGTAGGTATACATTTCATGTGGTAATTGATTACACAGTGTAAGTATTTACTTATCATTTATATTTATAGTGTACATTTATACCTATGATGCACATTTATATTTATAGTGTACATTTATACCTATGATGTATATTATCTCTGTAATTGTGGATCAAATGGCTAAGCCAGCCCATTTCTTGCTTGTGAGAATAACAGATCCAATGAAACAGGTAGCCAAGCTCTCAAGTTGATCTAGTGAAGTGATAAGTGCATCCAAATATATTAAAAAACCAAGTTGTGGTCAAAGTCTCATTTGTATGTTCTTTTGTTCTTTCAAGTTGCAAGTTTTCTCAAATTTTTTCTCTTTTTCCTTCTCTCAGCCAACACACAACCAGCATCTAAACCTTGATTTCATTCCTCCAATCCTCAGTTTTCTTATACCAAATTGTTCCAAAGATCAAGTGATACAACATAGTTGCTCCTCTAATCAAAGAGTCGAACTTCTTCATATCGAAAATGTATACTAATTTTTAAAATATAATTTTTATTTATGAAATGAATTTAACGATACATATTTCATAGATAAAATATTTGTGGTATACATTGCTCTAAAAAATAGGTATAAAAATAGGCATGAATAAAATAAAAATAAATCTTTTATTTATGTAAATATGCTTAAAATGGGTATTCATATACTTTTCCCTATTAACTTTACTAGACAATAGCCCTGTATATATCATATATATATATAATTCAAGGGCTCTATTGTATGTTCTTTCCACGTCTTATTTTAAGATCTTTTTTTATTAACAAAATAATCTTTAACAAAATTATTATTTTTTTTTTTTTAAAAAAAAGTGGGACTTAACTAATGACCTCCACTTATTACAAATTAAAGGAAAATACCTAATACTACCCAATCCCCATCATCACTCACCACTGTGTCACTTGTAGGCAGCCTAAGACACATGCTTTTTTCCCTTTTTTCTTTGTTGGTTCAAATTAAGCCTAATATGCTCTTCTCTTACTACTATACTGTGCATTCAGATAGCAACAAACTATGTTATCCTTAAGCCTTGTTGTGAGTATGATTTGGTTTCTTAGAGACTTTTAACGAATGTTTGTTTCATACTAAAACCAACAGATCGTACGATGGAGAAAGCGGATAGCAAACTGTTTGGAGGATTGCTTACTTTTCTAAGGAAATGCTTGTTTAAGGTTGTATCGGTTGGTCATGCCGATATGGTAATTACCAATGAACTATGGTAATTACCAATGAGTTCAAAGGTTGTTCTAAGAGGAAGAAAAGGGGGAGTTGAATGAAAAAGAACCTTTGAACTCATTGCTTCCTGCCCAGGCTCGAGAGTTTGAAATTTCGCTGGAAGTAACTTGCACACTTCATGAAATTGCTCTGAAGTTGTAATGGAATAGTAAGAAACTGACATCAAATGTTCAATTAAATAAGTCCACCTATTTGCGATGCAACCAAGTAACAAGAGCTCCTGTATCAGAAAGAAGGGGAATGGCAAATAATTAAAATTCGTACAGAACTCCTTTATGCTTAAAAGAAAAAAAAAAAAAAAAAGGCGAAAATCATTCTCAAGGACTCATTCTGTTGTTTTCTCCTTATATAAATCACATAATCTAAGATTACAAAGTACTATTGCAGGAAGAGAACCTATTTGTCCCATAAAATACATTTGTGACTGAGGAAGAAACAACCCCGGAAAAAAAGAGACCAGCCAAATGAAGCAGTGAAGAAGGGCTTCACAAGCCAAAGCCTCCCATAGCGCCACCCCTAGATGATCAAAGATGAGCCATTTGAATTTGAGGGTCATCTTGCAGAACTGCACAAACTCGTTTTTAATTTTGTTTTGTCTTTTTTATTTTTTAGTTTTTTTTTATTTTCAATGTTTCCCTTTAAAAAAAAAAATGAGAGATAGAGATAAATCTGTGGGGATGGCTATATGAGATGAGCAAGAAATGAGCAAGAAACGTCCCATACAACATGCTTGTATGCTGAACAAATCTTATGTGTTTCTTTAAGAAATAATGACGGAGAGAGGAAATGAAAGACAACAGACTGAACCTGACTACAAATTACAAGTAATAAATAAAAATATAAAGGGATGGCTACGGTAGGGGCGTCCCTACGTAGGGTCATGCCTTAATTATCGTTGGATGGGAATCTGTGGGAAATAACGGGAATCTGTGGAGAATCTATTTATATACAGATTTCCATCCAACGGTGAATAGACCGGACCCTTCGTAGGGGCGCCCCTACTGTAGACGCGCCCTATATATAAATATAAATACAAATATATGCTCAATTATTTAGTTACAAAATAAAAACCGGATATTAATTAAAATGAAGTTTAAAAAAAGGACACCTACCATAAATGTTTTTCTTTTCCGGGTGTTTACTGAAAAACGCAGGACTGTAAAGTAATAATTCTTTAGTTTCACTCCTGTGTAACTCATATCTTTGAGGTTATGTTTGGTATACTGTATAAGAACTATGTATCATATTAATTAAACATAATCATGTATTTGGTTGTGCTTTATATTGTACTATTTAATACGACATCAAAATTTAATACAAAACAGAGAGTATTATCTAATACAGAATAAAAAATCTGTATTATCCAATTCTCACATATCCACATCAAATAGGATCTTTCGGTACAACCTAAGTACACTTGAATTTCTTTCCATTTGGACAAAGTCTAAACCACTTTTACCCTTGTGTGCCATCACAACCAGCCACTAAATAAGTGTAATAAGTACTAGGATTGATAAAATACACACTCCAATTTTTAAGAAATCAGATTAGAAACATAGAAAATTTAATCTATTACACATAAGAATTCTTAAATCCATAAATAGCAAACTTTTGGGCTTTAGCTATAAATTTAATCCACCACTTAAATTTCAGATTTTCAGCAATATATAAGGGTTCCTAGAACCATTATTCATCAATTAATAGCTTAGGTTTAAGGGCTGAAACTAAAGAAACTCACTACAATTTCAAAATTCGACATAAACCTCACCTTGACTAGTTTGAGTCTTTGCTAGTGTTCTTGCCTTCTATCTCCACCAAACTGATTTCCAAGGCTTAGAAATGGATTTCTTAACTTAATAGGACCTGATGAAACCAATATTTAAGTGGGGACAAGCAGAAAATTGAAATTAAAAGACAAGACCTAGAAAGGAGAACTTAGTAGAGTTACCTTGACTAGTTTTGGTCTAGCTTGCTTTCTAGAGCTCCAAATCGATTCCTACCACTTGGAAACTCTTGGATATGGATAAGGGGAGCTGAAAGAAGTCTAAAAATGGATGGGAGCTGTTCAGGTCGTGGCTGGAGTGAAAGGAGAAGAGAATGACCTGATTTGGTCAAAAAGTGATACTTAATGACTAAGAAAAGGCATAACTAAATTTCTAAGGGGTATTTTGGGTATTTTGCTCATTGCTTTCTATGTGTCCAGCTCTAAAACAACCTTAGCATAGTCACCACGTTGCTGGTCACTCCTATACACCTAGATTAATATTTGTTCTTAATTGCTACATTTTCTGATTATGTGTTTGGGATATGAAACATATAATTGAGTGATAAGTAGGAATCAAAGTTGGTAACAGTTAACGAGCAATTAGGTGAATCTTGAAGCCTTGTTTTCTCATATTGGTATTTTCGTTCATAATTCTGCTATTATTTTAATTTAATTGCAATCATTTTTGTCTTTTTTATTTTCAATATTTCATAGATAAAATATTTGTGGTATACATTGCTCTAAAAAATAGGTATAAAAATAGGCATGAATAAAATAAAAATAAATCTTTTATTTATGTAAATATGCTTAAAATGGGTATTCATGTACTTTTCCCTATTAACTTTACTAGACAATAGCCCCGTATATATCATATATATATATAATTCAAGGGCTTTATTGTATGTTCTTTCCACGTCTTATTTTAAGATTTTTTTTTATTAACAAAATAATCTTTAACAAAATTATATATTTTTTTTTTAAAAAAAAAAAGTGGGACTTAACTAATGACCTCCACTTATTACAAATTAAAGGAAAATACCTAATACTACCCAATCCCCACCCCACTCCATTAGGGATAATAGGTTTTAACGCCTACCCCGGTATGACTCGAACCTAGGACCGAATTTTTAGGTAATGGGTACTTTTACCACTTGAGTCAACACACTTCGTCAAAAAGAAAATTAACTAGAGCTAGACTTTAACAAAATTATATCAAGTATATAGATTAAATTCAATTCTCTTTAGATACATTTCTTTTTTTTTTTAAATAAAAAAATTCATACCCCTTTCTTAAACCGAATTCCTAAAAAATAGTACCATGATCAACAAACCTTTACCTATTTTTTTTTAAAAGAAAAATAAGATTTCACTCAAACATTAGACAAATAAATATAAGAACACTAATCGTTTATTTTGCATCTTTTCATGTGATCATTGCGAATTGATTAAAGCCTTTTCTCTATCTTTGGTTACTTTTAACAAAACTGTGTCACGCTCTTTTAATTTTTTTCTAATACTATATATATAGGTTGCTAATTTAGTAGGTTTTTTTTTTTTAACCTATGTGTAGGTATTTTTTTTTTAGCCATTTGATCATCATCTAATGGTGATCTAACGGCTAAAATGAAGTACATGAAAAGACGTGCATCATTAATCATATTATGATAAATTTTCATTGGCCAAATTGATACCTATACATGAGAGTAAAAAAAACATACCTACCGGATTGGTGCCTATATATATATATATATAAAGCCTGAGAATTTTGAAAATTAAAAAACCTATTAAATCAAAAAATAAAACTTAGAAATAATATTGAACCAAAAATACCAAGGGCTCGCGTTTTCTAATTCATTAGGTGCTATAAGCAATTGATTGAGGATTTTTACTAAGGCATGAAATCGATTTGCTGTCAAGTATTTTATTATTAGCTCTAATTTGAACCATTCAAAAATCAATAGAAGGAATGACATAATTTTGAAGATCAAGTTAACATGAAGTGAAGAGGCTGAGAAGATTTATATATATATATATATTTGATGAAGATAAGAAATTAACTAATAAAACATATAATTATGAAAGAAACAAAAATAATTTATGGATATGCTTAGATCGAACATCATCACCTTTTTAAAAATCTTTTGGGTAAAATAGGGTTGAGAAGAATGAAAGGGAATAAAGAGAAGGATGGGTAGGAGAAAATGTGAGAGAGAGGGGTGGAAAGAGAAGGGATAAAATTAGATTAAGGGATAATTTAGAAAAATTGATATATAGAAAGTAGTAATTATATTTAAAATTTTAGTTGAGAGTGTGATTTTAGAAATTGTGTGAAGAGAATAAATAGAGTTGTGACAATAGAGCCACCAGCCACCTATAATATAAACACACACATGTGTCTATGCACTTTTTTTTTTTTTGTTTTTAAAGGCTTAACCTTGTTTTCTTAGAAACTATATTTCGCTAATATAATATTCCAATTTCACATCTGACACGTCTAATTTTACAAGGAAAAAAAAAGGGTTTAGTTGACAAAAATACCCAACTCTTTCAATATTTTGAACTATAAATGATTTTCAAACAGCTTCTAAATTAATATTTTAATAGAGTTTCTAAAAAATCCGAACCTCAAAAGATACAATAGATTTCTATTTAGTTTGAAGCTATTTAAAAATATTTTTTATTTCACAACTCTAAATATGTTTGGTTTGGTAGAATGGAATAAAAATTGTAATAAAAATGATAATGGAATGAAATTAGAGTAGGAATATGAATAGCATTCTATTGTTAGTTTAAATTAAATCTGAATGTAATGAATAGTCAGTTGACAAAAATACCTTTACTTCTTTTTTTTTTTGTTTTTTGAAAGGAAATACGGGGATTTTATTGAAGTAAATCTTCAACAACAGCTAAAGATATAAACAGATGAATACAATCAACCCAATTAACATCGCTTGAAAACTGAAAAACAAATAGAAGCTAACAGATGAGCCACTTTGTTTCTGTTTATAGGAACAAAGCGACAAGTGCCACAATTAGCTATAAAAAACAACGCCTTAACATTGGCATAGATTGGTTCCAAAGCCGCACGACCCAAAGATTGGCTTAGACTGTTTACCATAGGATCGGCAATATTCTATACGACACAACGATACGACTTGAAAACGACATGAAATAAACGGGTTTGGGTGACCCATTTAATTTTCATGTCAATTTCGGGTTGACATGTGTAACATGTATAACAAACGAGTGGGTTTCGAGTCAACCCACTTATCCCGAAAGTGACCTGTGCAACCTGTTTAATTAAACGGGTCGTTTTCGTGTCGTGTTAACACGACTTAATATTTTAAATGTGATTTTGATTAATTCTAAATATATTTACATATGTAAAATTGAATTAATTAGTGCATAATCGTGTTAAATTAGAATAATCGTGTCAATTTTAAATAATCGTGTCAAACATGTCATATATGAAACAACACACATTTATTAAACCAGTTACACGTGTCGTATCGTGTTACACGTGTATTAATCGTGTCATATTCGGGTTTAAGTTTTTGACACGTTTATTAATTGTATCATATTCGGGTTTTCGAACACGACACGATAACACAAATTGTCAGCTCTAGTTAACCACCACTTGAGCATCGCTCTCAACTTGGCATATAATCAGGCCAATATCAAGAGGAAAAAAAAAGACCTGTCCGGATTACCAAGTGCAAAAATATCCTTAATTTTGGCGTCCATATAGAGCAAAAAAAGAATTAAGTTAAGTTTTTAATATATTAGCTAAAGAATAGAATCTTTATTCATTAGTTTTTGCGAAGGAATTGTTAATGGAATTATAATTCCATCACTTGATGGAATTATAATTTTAATTCCATCATTTGATGAAATTATAATTCCAAAACAATAGGGAATTCCTTAATTGATTTTCGAAGCAATTAAGTCGATTAAGCTTTTTTTTTCCACGAAATTAGATGCAGAGCTAAAATATGATTTCCAAGACGTTTGAATTTCTAAAAAGAAAAAACTACAAGGGATGTTTCAATGACTGACCACGTGTAAATCAAAAATAAATAAGAACTGATAAGACACAAATCCGACCAATCCAAACCAAGCCAAACCAAATCATTCGAGTCTTGTAGAAAGTTTGTTGTTTTAGCCAATTTGGAAAACACTTTTGTTGGATCGGTTTTGTTAACGATAGCATTGGACAGTAGAGAGGACTTCAGACTTTTCTATGGTTCTACATTTTCATACAAGAAACAGAAAAGGAAAAAATAAAAACATAATATATTTATTACATAAACTAATACTGGTATTTAAGTATATATACTAAGGTGTAAAAATACATATATTCAGTAAAAATACATATATTCAGTCATTTAATTATAGAAGAGAAAAATGCACATTTATTAAAATCAAGTATAAGAAAAAGACACACTCTAATTTTCATTTTTTCCGGCCGGAGCTATACTACAAGGTTGTATAATTTCCTTGTTACATAGAGTAGAACCAAGGATGCTTGCTTTCTGCTGATGACCAAAACATAATTTTTCTGCTATGCATTTTACTAAACAAGATTCACCGTTTTTCATTTCCTTTAATCACTCACTCTGCCATGGCCCAAACCATCAATTTTCTGAGTCTTACACTTGATATAAATCAGACTAAAATTCTTTGTCCTCAACATCGCTCTCTGGCTCTTGTCTAAGTGTTCTCTTCCCACAAACTTGTTCAACCAACTCATCGTCATCATCCTTCTCATTACGCTTTCCCACCATTCCCGCTAATTTTCGCTCTAGAATCGCTTCGAAAATCGACGGTATTGCCTCCTCATCCCCCTCCTCAAGGTACTTCTCTATTCTCTTTTTAAGCTCTGAGCCAGAATTTTAAAGACAAGTTTCCGAGTTTAAGATGCAAGTGGAACCATGTATATATAGAACAATCAAACTCTCAAGAATTACAACTTCTTTAATGGGTCCAATTTAGATAATAAAAAAGTGCCGAATTTCATCACATAAGTTTCTATAACTCTAAATTTTCTTAAAATATCAATCAAACAATGGGGAAAAAAAAATCGAAGAACCCAATACATAAAAGAGTGAGAATTTTCAGTTATATTAAAATTAGTAGTGAAATACCCATTAATGGTCGAACAATTTATGGCTTTTAATCCCAAAAAAAAAAAAACTGTATAGAAGTGACTGAGACTCAAAAGAATTTTGAGAATTGCTTAGACCTAATGAACATAAACCAAAAACAGAGCCTTAAAAGGTGAAACTCGTTGATGTACCTTGGCTACTGACGTCGTCTGAGACATCTTTCTTAGGGTTTGGAGAAGAATCGGACGTCTGGGACGAGAAGTAGAAGCTGAGTCTGGACTGAGTCGACGCGGCGAGCGGGACCATGGAGGAATTTGAATGAGCGTAGAGAGAGAGCCTTCTCAATAGAGATCCTTTCATTTCTTTCTACTGTCTCTTGGGGTTTTTAGGGTTTAAGCCAATAGAGATATCCTTTAATTGCTTTCATCGATTGTTTTATCTAATTTTCAACTTCCAAAAAAAAAAAAAAAAAAAAAAAAGTCTTTCCTGCAGGTAGATTGGACTCAAGCCCATTAACTTTCTTCGGGCCTTTTCGCAATCTCAAGCCCAGTTTAAGGGCTCACTTTTTAGAAGCCCAAGCTAATTGATGATATAATTAGGAGTTAATTAGGCTGAGTAGCAGTTTTGAAGAATTGTATTATAACATTAAACTGCTATAAAACTAAGGGGCTTATAGAAATATGATCAAATTTTGGGCCCAATTTAACTAAATATTTATTTGTCAAATTTTATAGTAAAATGTCCAGTATATATGTTTATATACCAACTGTAAAATTTTATATACCAAATACAAAAAATTATATACCCAGTAAATTTCAGTACAACAATTGAAATTAGTAGATAAACATAACTACCAAGTGTAAAAATATATATACCTAGACATTTAGCTATAAAATTTAAAAAATTGACATCTACTTAATCAAATTTAAAATATTGGTCATCCACCTAAATTTCTCTAAAACCCTAATACTTTATTTAAGAACTGTTATCCATGAAAGAAGTGTTTTGTGACCTCAACTGGCCCAAGTTGCCAGTAAGCAAACGCGCTAGATTCCCTCACAACAAATGTCAAAGTCACCACTAATGCTGGGGATGTAAACAGGCCTGAGCAGGGGCCTCCCCCGTTTAAATGGGACGGGTTCGGGGAATCCGATCCATCAGAGGGCGGGTAGCGGCCCCGTTTACAAAATAAAAAATAATTTGAAAATAGTTTGTACGAAATTGAATATACTTGGATAAAAATAATAATAAACACTTAATAAAAATGTAGAAGATAAAAGTTTGTGTTCATAATTTTACATTATTCTGTGTTTTATTTGATATTTTATAAGATGTTGATAACATACAAAATAAATAAGTATGAAGCAAGTTACCGTCCCTCGACCTTGATTTGGATTGGACATTTCTCCCCTTAGCCTGTCCCGTTACCCGATTAAGCAAACCATACTCACCCCATTGAGTTAAAATGACAATCCTATGGGAGTATTTGGGTAGTTCATGTTGTAAGGTATCTATAATCATGCCAGTGAGCACAGCCAACCCGAATTGAAAAATTAGCCGAAATCAGCATCATAGTGAAATACTTTGCACATTTCTATATAAGATTTTATTCAATATTTTCTCAATTAGCATATTTTTTGGTGCTTTCAAAGTTGTAATCTATTATCATTAAACATAACTAAATATTATTTAACTCAAAAGTAAAACACAAGCACACATAATGACACGAACATAGAATAAATAAGTTTGCTAACTTAAGCAGAGCCTCAGGCTATTTTGGGGCCTTAGGCAAAATCTCTAATATGGACCTCTTCGAAAAAAGAAAAAAAAAAACCAAAAGAAAAAAATTTGAGATAATTTTTTAGATATCCTTTTGGTGATTGAACCAAATTTTCTATTATCCCCCCTTTTTTTTTTCTTTTTTTAATTTATTTTATACCCAATATATTGGACAAAATTCTTCTTAATTAACTTAAATATAAAAATCAAATAAATGAAGATAAGTATACAACACAAAAATAACCAAAAAAAGTAGTATAACTAATATAAAATTCGAAAAACAATAATCTTGAAATTAAAAAAGGAGTATGAAAGATATAACTTGGAGATCTTTAAACTCTTTCCATAGTTTAATCTTTTTTTTTTTTACCCCTCTATTCCTAATGAGTTTTCCTTTAAAGATCTTTTCCTTTTATTCCAAAAAGTTGTATGTTAAAAAAGTATCCTAAGAGAGTTTTGATCATGAGAGCAATTTTTTCTAGTGATTTTTTCATTTCCTCCAATCTATGTTTATGCACATGTAAAAGAAATCTTGATGAGAAGAGAATAGAAATGTTTAGTCTTTCTTGACAATTTTATTGAGGAAGAGAAGATATATTATTTATTTATTTATTTATTTATTTTTGTGTGTATAGAAGAAGACGAAAAACATGAGTATAAGTTTCTCAATTTAAAAAATCTATATAAATAGAAACGACAAAATTAGTTTCCCCAAAAATTATATATATTTCCAAAAATAAGATAAATAACTTAGTTTTCTCCTTAACGAATTCTTTAAAAAAAAATGATATTTAAGAATACAAAAAGTAAATAATTATATAGCAAAGAAATATTTGATTTTTGAAATCTGATAATAGCTAAAATATAAGTTATTATAATAATATGGTTAAAAAAAAAAAGAGAGATAAAATTACTATAAAAAGGAAAAAATTTTGGGCCTTTCTAAAGTTTGGGGCCTTAAGGAAAGACTTCTTCGGCCTAATGCTTAAGCCAGTACCGAACTTGAGCATTAATATTTTTTGTCACACTTACCCGAGAATAACAGGACCACTTTTGTTTCATAAAGGAAGAAAAAATAAAGTAAAAAATAAAATTAAAAATAATAGGACCACTTTTTAGCATTTCAAGTTTAAGCTTTTCTCTTTCCCTTTTGACTTCGTGTTCTTCACCATCCAAAACAAAGCTTCTACTTAAAATATACACTAACAAGACACAAATTTCACACCCATACAAGATAGTATAGTTCTAATATCTCACTCACATATATATATATATATACATAACTATTGTCATAGTTCTTAACTATTGTCACAGTTCTTTCTGTTTCCTTTTAATAAGTATATATTAATATAAAAGATTCTAATCTTATTTCTTTTTTCATTTTTGTCCTGACACCAGTAAATGTTGCCACATTTTTTTTAATGAATTTTTTTAATTTATTTAAAGAAAAAGTTACCAATACCAATGTGTAGTTTCCTAAATTATGGGTGTTCTATATGGTATCGAAGTTTAAAATATTGAGTTTTGTTCTTAGATTTAAAATATTGAGTCAATAAGAAAGCTGAAAATACTCAATTATGTCTTCAATTACTATGTTATTTTAGGTTATAGGGTTTGTTAGTGTTTTTTATTTTTTATTTTGATGGAAGTGTTTTTTAATTTCAGTTGTTGAGTTCTTGAGTTATTTTTAAGGTGGTGTTCGATTCTTAGAATGGAATTAGAATGGTAATAAGAATCGTAATGGAATGGAATAGGAAAATGAATAAGAATGATATTCCATTGTTTGATTGATACTTATAATCAGAATGTGAATCATAATTATAATGTTTTGTTACATGTTGAAATAAAAACAATGTTTGGTTACATATTGGAATAGAATAGAATAAGTATATATTAACCAAAATACTCATACTTTTAAATTATAATAATATGTATAAAGAATGACAAAAGAGATAAAATAATGCTTATTAAAATTTTACTAAGTAATGGAAAAAAGATTCCTTAGATGGGATGAAGGAAACATTATTCCATCAATTGATGGAATTAGATTTCTAAAATAAAAGAGGATTCATTTACTTAAATTGGTAACCAAATAATAGAATGATCTTTTTATTATAATGGCATTTCCATTCTAATATACTTTCCATTCAACCAAACATATAAGCACATTAATGCTCAAACGTTTAAAGATTTAGTAAGTTTTGTCTTAGATATCCATGTGTTGAAATTTACTTTCATTATAATTTGGGTTTCTAATTTCATGTAGGAAAATACATAAATCACATCATCATCAATACTCAATAATACCAAAATCACATTTAGTCAAAAAAAAAAAAAGTACCAAAATCACTTTTGACTTCCTTAGAAAAATAAAAAACATTATTGAATTTTCCTCAATTATACAAATTGTTGTTAGGACCTTGTGCTTATTTTAAACCCAAAATAAGTATTAGCTTTAGTTTTTTCTTTTTTTTTTTTTTTTTGGTAAACACAGAACTTGATGGTTCTCAGTTTCTCACCACACCCACCATCCTCCTCTCTCTCTCTCTCTCTTTCTCTTCATCTTTCAGCAACCAACTATATTATGTTGACTCAGAAAATAAAGAAATTAATAAAAAACCTGATGTAGTGTCGAAAATGAGCAGGTAGTCCATATTTAGATATGCGTGAAATCAATGGACAAAAGAAGAAGCTGATTGGTGCTTTTCTACAGAAAGCTGATTACAACTTCTGACTTTTCATCCTTGCTTTTTACTCCTTGGTCTTCCCATCTTTTCTCCTTCGCTCTCTCTTTTTGTTTTTTATTTATTTATTCTGACGGTTTACTTTAAGGGTAAAATGTGTAATCTTATATATTTAAGCTAGCCAAAGGTTCACAACTTTTACATTTGAATTATGGGAGCTAGTAGGATAGGTATTGATTTGAATTTCATCCCTTCCAAAAAAATAAATAAATAAATAAAATTAATCAGTGCTATTGATTTGAATTTTTTTATTCCTTAAAATTTTATTCTATCTTTTTTCGGCAGAAAGAAATTTGCAGTTTAATTAAAGGTTAATTTCTGTCCAAAACATTAAAGCAATGAGATTAAATCCTTGTTATCCCGTGAATTACGCTAAATGGAGAACATTAGCACAAAATTAATCCTAAATTATTGAACATTGTTTCATCGTTGTATCAAACCACTTGTATGTTTGGGTCCACATTTAGAATCTTCCTCAACCACTGAAATAAGGAAATTGCCGTTTTGGAAAAGAATATAGAATATGCTTAAATAAAAAAAAAAAAACCAGAAAAAATTGGGAGATATTTTTTTTAAAAGAAAAAAAAAGGGGAGATATTTAATTTGTTGTCTTGGTATTTCCAAATTCCAACAAATTAAGTTCTTGATTACACTATTCCTGCTTTTGGCTTTCAGAAAATTAAATATTAGTAAAAAAGTTGTTTTGGCTTTTTCTAGAAAAGACATGAATTGTTTTGGGATTCAAGATAAACAAGTGGGATTAAAGAATTGCCTGCCTTGTTTTCCTTTTATTGGTTTAATTTTGGTAGATATTTAGTATTTCTAAAATAAAGTTTACATTAATCACACGTAATTTAAAAAGATTATTCTTATATGATGAAACTGAATAGAAATTTAAGCACATGTCAGCTCTAAACTAATCGAACTTATCATGAAACACAATAACATAGTTTATCAATATGATGAAAACGTTGATATTTGAATTGACACATAAGTTAGTTAAAACAAATTTTGTCATTTAGTTATATCGGCATATATAAAATCAATAAGATCCAATTTAGTTTCAAGTTCAAAGCAAGCATAATAATGTAAGAAACTGTTGAGTGTGTGAACTTATATATGGAATTTATATTGCATCAAATAATAAAATATATGTTATACCCTTTATTCGAGTATATTCAATTGCTTTATACACAAATTAGTGTAAACATTCCCATGGCTCAAAGGCAGACTGAAGAAGCCATGGAAGAAGTGTAATGGATTGGACCCCTTGAATTACTCTTTAACTTCTAAACTAGGAAGATAAAATGTCCTTGGAAAACTTTGACCCTTGATTCTAAGAATTCAATGACCTATTTGTGAGTAATATTAATCCCTCTTTTGGGTCCTTGAAAAGACCTAATGGTTATGAAATTTAACTCTGTTAGAAAGAAACAGCTGGCTTCTTGTGGATTGGAAGTTTTAAAGCATTTAAATTCAAATAATGTTGTAACATGATTTGGCCAATCGAATTTAGTATTTTATTGACTCCTTAAATCAATATTGTTATTTTTTTTTGCTCAAGAAATCAATATTGTTGTTTGAAAGACTCAAAAGTAGTATTTAATAAAGGGTAAACTATTGAAAAAAAAACACATAAAATTTGGATATTCTGTAATTTAAACTCTGAAATTTTGACTTTGTAAAATAATATTCTGAGATTAATTTCTGAAAATTAATACCCGAGTTGATTTTTGAATAACTTTAACTAGTAAAACTAATAATATCCCAAAAATTAAGGAGAGTAATAAATATTAATTTATTTTTGATCGATGATATTATTGTTTTTTCGTTACTAAAATTTGTGGTATTAATTTTTAGAAATTCATCTCAGAGTATTATTTTGCGGAGTTCAAACTTTATGGTCTAAATTACAGAATACTCAAATTTCAGGATATTTTTTTTTAGTTCGCCCTTTAATAAATAGTGTTCTTTGCTAAGGGGTATGTGGATTAGGGTTTAGTGATGCTTAATACCTCATACGAGTAAAGATGTGGGGCTTATGCATGCTTCTTTAATATGTTATCCTAATTAAGCACTGCACGTATTTTTTAGTATTTTTCTTTCAGTCAGTAATAATAAAGAGAATCTTAAGAGACGTATATGGAGCTAAGCACTACTCATTAATAGAGTGTAAGACTCACATATATATAAATTTAGGATATCTTTTTAATACCACTTGATATGTGATTTGTTATGTTTCAATTTGTGAATTAAAACTTTCCACTTATTTTAATAACTAGTCGTTATACCGCACTTTGCGCGAGTTGTATTAATATTGCATACATTAAGCCTAATATATAGTTAAGTTCAATGTATTTTAACATTAAAAAATATATTTATCTCTATAT
>JXTC01000006.1:299609-323300 GCA_002914845.1 Trema orientale
AGGAATTTTCTAAAAATTTTAAAAATAGAATGGTGATCAAAGAAGCTATCAGAATTTTTACACTTTCTCTCTCCTTCAGGCTTAATATATATATATATAGATATATAGATATTTCCTAACTAAATATTAACTAATTACTTGCCAAATAAAGTGGTATAAAATGAGTGAGATAATTGGGATAATAGATGGGATTTCAAACATTATCTGTAAATTTATGATTGGCACAACACCTTTATTGTATTGTAGTGTGATGCTTACCAGAAGCAGTCCATAAAAATAACTATAACGAAAGGAATCTTAATGAAAAAGGTTTTGGAAATAAATGATTCGAAGAAAGAGCATAATAAATCAAGGATTTTGCTTCTATTTTCCCAAACTTGCTAATTTTGTGTACCAAATTGATCCCTAATTATGTATTGTAAATAAAAACACATTTATCATTAATGAATAAAAAATGCCATCGCTTTCCTAATTTTCTTTTCCTATTGTGGGCAAGCTATTAACATGATCTTGATCATATTTGTTGCCTATTCCATACGTGATTATTTTTTGTCGGTTGTATTTTTATTTTTTATTTTTGAAAGATATATATGTTGTAGTATTTAATCTTAGAACTTTTACATTTATTTTGAAGTGGATCACGCACCAATTAATGACAAATTATATATCAAACATTTAAAGAAAGTTAGATTGAAAAATTATTGGACAACATTTTTTCAATTTAATGTGATTGTACAGTTTATACTAAGACTAGATACGTAGTGTTGTTAAAAAAATATATATGATCGCCTGATGTATATAGAGAATTTCCCTTTTCTTTTTTGGAGAGTGAAAATTCCAACTTAATTATAATCCTTCTTCTTAGAAGGATATGCATGCCACATGAAAGAAGACTTCGATAACGTTACTTTAACCACGTAAAATCCACTACTACTATAAATGTCTAAATGATCTGCTAGTCAGCAGTCATAATCAACTCGGATGTTAAACCTAATTTGTATTGTAACTTAGATTTATCTTAAATGACCTTTTGTATTATTTTTAGAAATGTTATCTCGATTATTTATATTTTTATAATTTTATACGATGACGGATTGAAAATATTAGGAGCTTGCTCCATTGGAAATTCGTTTTCAAACCATGCATAATCCTTTTAAGCCAAAAAAGGAAAAAAAAAAAAAAAAGATTAAATCGTTGATTCCAAAGTTTCAAAATAGCTTAGTCAAAATGAAATTGCAGAGGAACTTTTCTGGCTTTTGTCATCTTCCATTTGTTTTATTTTGTTTTTAATATATAATAATATATAAATATTTCTGAATTTTGGATCTGTACCTTTCAAACTCAGAATATATCTTAATCCGAGGGTGTCACTACTTTTGAGTTTTGACAAAATCGAAATGTTTGGTTACAAATTCCATACATACAATCCGCACATTTCTTGTATTCTACGACTACAGCTTTAACATTCTACTATTCTAGTTTCAATTTTATTTTGTTATAATTATTGTTATTTTTTTTTGGCTTGGAATCTTCAATCTTTTTTTGAATCTGACGATTCTCTTTTCATTTGAAGGAAAAAAAATGCATTTAATTCGGTATTAGCAAAATATCTGCCAAACATGAGAAAACCTGTTGCTGTTGTTTAATTTATAAACAATAGAGACACTTAATTATTTTTTCCATACTCACTCTCTTTTTTTTGTCTTTTTTTAAAAAGTAAATTAATCACTTTCTTTTAATATATAAAATGATGTGATATTTTTTTAATAACAGAAAATAATCATAACTTAAAATAATGTAATTAATTTTGATATGATATATGATTTAAAATTATAGGAAAGAAGAATGCTAGTTACACTTTCTTTTACACCCTCTCAGTTTCATTGATTGAACAACTATATAATAGAAAACATATGTCAGACAGTGAGATTAGAAAGTGTAAAAAAAGTGAGAAAGCTATATTTAATTATCACTCATCATATACAAAAATAAGTGTTTCTTTTTTTTTTTTTTTAACACATATTACTCTATTCAGTATAAATAGTAAATTCATAAAGTTTGTGCACTATTATTATTTACAGAAAACTAGCTAGCAGTCTCTAATTATCTTGTTTAAAAGTGGAATGTATTAAAGCAAACAAAATAATGACATAAGACTTTATTATCTTTAATTAGCATTCATTGACAATATTTTGGTCAATTTTGAAGTAAAAGATGATACAAACCACTTATTATTTACGAGGTAGACTCCCCTTAAAGATGACACCGAACATTGTTTTTTCAAAAGAGCTGTAGGAGAGTGCTGCTGCTTTAGATTAATTAAAAATTGTTCATTTTATAATCTTTTAGTTTATATCTAAGTACATTAGTCAATATAAGTAAACGAGACATCCACTAAATCAGGGATATATCAATATATCAAAAAGAATAACATTTTTAAAAATCAAGTATCCAAAATAGAAACTTACTCCATCTTATCATTTTTTAACGATGACTCGTTGTATTGTATTGCCACACATAACATATTTGTTATTTTATTTTTTTTTATTGAGGAAAAAAAAAACAAATTGCTACATATCTATATGGGACTCCCTTATTATTTGCATGGGTGCTGAAATTTCTAGTATTGCATATAGACAACAAAGAAAATGACACATTGACTCGTGAAAAATACCTCTCACAAAGTCACAACAAAAAACCTCAGCCTCTAGATGAGTTTAATAGTGGAAATAAATCATTAAAAAATAAGTGAAGAAGTAAATTTACAAGAAAAAAAAAAAGTAACGAAGTAATTTTATTAAGTAGGTTGTAGACAACTCTCTTTTACCTTTTTTATTTTAATTGCTCTTTCACCTTTTCTAGGGATGAAAAATGTTTTACTACAGCATTCAAAAAAAAAAAAAAAAAAAAGGAAGAAAATTTACTATATTATAGAATCAAATTCTCTAACAGCTTCCCTTGTTTTTTCTTTTATCACTATTACTATATTTTGCTATTACATTTCAATAACTTAGAGACAACCAATAAGTGAAACTGTGAAAGTGATAACATAATTAAAGGTCATAAATTGCTCTATAATTAGTAATCCAATGAATGACAAATTACTCGAGAACAATTTTCACACCTTTTTAACGCGAAAATTAGATTATATAGGGAATATGGTTTCAGAGATGGAAGAAGGAAACACTAGGCATGGGCTTATGGACCCTACAAAAAAAATGGATGCTTGAAGATGAAGATATCCATTGAGTCAAAATTAGACCATCTCACATGATTACCACTATTTGTCAAAAATACTGTAGTGAATGCCAAGATATCATTAGTTGTAAAACTTGTAATAATTAATTAAAAATAGTTCCAAAAATACACAGATGAATTTTAACCTTTGATTGCCAAGTGGGACCCTTTCAAATTCTGTCCACACTAACCCTCAGATCTGACTTTTGTAGACTGCACTTACTGCCCCATACTTTACCACCTCCTCCTCCCACAGCCCTAGAGAGGGCCTATATAGGAGCCTCACAAACCAATACATAGACAGAGTTACAGAGTTAGACAGAAGATTTTTTATGTTTTTTTTTTCGTTTTCATTTTAAAAAAATACAATTTGTTTTTTGGTAGAAGTGGGAATTGGGATGGATTAAAGATGTATTTTATTCTTTTCTTTTTGGTGTTTGTTTAGTAAGAAAGCATCAGTTTAGCTTAAAAAGCAAAAGAGAAAGCTAAAGTTGAAAGAAATTCACAGATTCCAGAGCTTCTCTCTCTTCTCTCTCTATCTCTTTCATACTGCTTCTTGTTGATGGCATTATACCCACAATACCAACAAGAAGACAAATAAGAGCCCACCTAACAAACCCACAAAAAGAAAACAAAAGCCCCTCACATTATTAAAAAAAACCTCTTTCATTCATTTTCTTCTTAAAGAACAATAAAATTTCCAATTCTTTTTTTTTTATTAAATTTTAAACGAACTTAAATCCAAAAAGTAAAAACCAATATCTAATTCTATAATATTCTTTCCTCTTAAAACTCAAGAATTAAAATTCACTCCCACATCTTCTTCCCCCCTCTCTCTCTCTCTCTCTCTCTCTCTCTCTCTCTAGACTTAATCACATCTTACATACATAATAATACATTACGTTCCATTATTCATTCTCTCTCTAAAAAAGCCCAAAACTTTGTTTCACAAAACTCTATAATCTCTCTCTTTCAAGAGGGAACCATAAACCATCATTAACTATGCCTGTTCTTGCAGAGACCTCCTCAACAATGGCGGAACACATGAAATTGAGAAGGCCCAGAAGCCAATTTGGGCAACTCATTTCAGAAACAGATCCAAACCCACACGAAATCCCATCCATAATTCAGTCCACTCGATGCAAATCCACCATTTCTTCCCTCCTTCTCTCTACCTTTTCCTCCAATAACAGCAACAATGCCCCAAATGAAGCCATGCCCATTAACATTCACAACCCAAAGAAGAAGAACAACTTCAGTTCTTCCACTCTCAGAGGGCTGGGATGCACTGCGGGGTCCTCACAGCAAGTCTCTGTACCCGCGGTGATTCGGAGCTCGGCGGATTGGCAAGGGAAGAAGGTGAGGAAGAAAAAGCAGAAGAAGAATTCTTCCAGGAACACTAGTAGCAATGGCAACAACAGCAAGGAGAGTGGAAAAGACAGAAGTGCCCTTCATCAGGGACTCGTTGATGGGTCCAATTCGGCGAGTTGTGTGGATTTTCAAGATGTGTGGTGTGGTCCTGGAATTGGGTTCTCGGCCGATGCTGCTGCCTCGGTTGACTGTGTTGTGGCTAGGAGGAATGTTACTGGGAGAGGTAAGATTGATGGAGATAAGATGACCAGCCATAGAGATAGAGATAGAGAGGTAAAACTTAATCCATGGTTTACATTTACATGCATTTTACTTATGTCATATCTTTATATATACGTATTCAGTCTTAAATATATCGTTTTTGTTATTGTTATTGAGTTTAGTTTATTGGTCGTATTCTTTGATGCCTGATCTGAATGTTTTGGCTGAAGTTCCCGTGTGAACTCTGATCAGCTTGATGCATTAACTATGACCCCTTTTCTTTATTTTTTTTTTTAATTTTAATTTTTTTTTTTATGTTCTACGTTTGAGTCGTTTATGGTCCATTAATAGTTATCTTGGTCTTTTGGGCTTCTTTCGCCGTTTGTTTTATTTTGTTTAATGAGGTGTTTTGATTTGGTGTTTATTCGTTTTATGTGGGGTAAATTAGTTACCCGATAATTTATATCTTTATGGGCTTAATGCGTGCACGTATTAACTTCTAATTAGTTATCATCGTAAATCAAATTTTTGGATTGATGGCATATCTGATATCTCATCCATATTATTAGGAAGTAGTTTTTTTTTATATATAGTCTATTTATTATTTATTTTTGAAGGGTAGGGAGAGAGTAGTTTGTGATAAGCTTATTAGTGATCCTCAGCCCAAACGAAAATGGAAGAAATAGCTTCTTAATAAATGAGTGTCTTCGTTTGATTTTATTGTTTCTTAAAGCTTATATGGTCTAATAGGAGTCCTCTCTTCGTCTACTTTTTAGGTTTATTGGACCCAAAACAAGTGTTAACTCATCTTCTTTGCATCCTTTTCCTCGCGTTAGTTGGTTTTTGTTCTGGATTTATAATTGCTTGCTTATCATTTCTGGCTTACTTGGTTCACACCTTTCTTGTTGACAGCGTTCTTGTTTAGCAAGGCGAACAGTCACCCCAGAACCTCCCTCATTTTTTGATACTGACCCTGACTTCTTGTCGGAACGCCCCGGCTCAGAGGTTTTTGGAGCAAGGTATTTTCGCCATGTTCGACATCCTTCCCCTGAAGGCCTTGCTGAGGTATGTTTTTTTATACAGATTTCTTGTCTATGTTGTTTGCCATCATGTTTTTCTTGCCCTTTCCTCTATGTTTGTTATTTGGCACAACTTATGTTTAATAGATTGGAAGATGAGTGTTAGCCTCATCCAACGTTTGCTTGGCACATATGGTTTGCTAGTTTTGTTTTAAGGATGCTTTTAGTGGTTGAGAAGCTATTTATGAAGTCCACTACCCATCTCATCAGAAGTGTTTGATATAAGAAGATTTAGGTGTTTCTGTGAAATGGATGGTTGCATCACCTTGTTTTGAACGAGGGTGTATATAATTATTGGTATGTTATTTTGACGTACATGATTTTCCCCAAAAATAGTCTCTTTTTCATTTTTAGTATGTCTGCTGTTTTTTTTCCTCCTTGGAAACTCTTCTTTGTGGAATACCTGCAAACAAAATTGTCCGTTTTGTGATGCAGCTTAACTTCAACTTTCGAGTAGGACAGGACATCGATTGAATTTGGTGTCACGAATTTACCAGGAGCTACCATTTAAGATGAGTGGGGTCCTCCCTTATGGATGCCAGGGTTGGAATAACATGTTGCTTTTTAAATTTGTTTTGAGAGTTTAAGATGTTAGATATTTTACTGCTTGAATTTGATTGCTTATATGGTGATGTTCGTGAACTCATGCCAAAAAACTTGTCTTATTCTAGATTGCAAGACCACATGACATTTCAGCTTTTTTTTTCCCCTGGTTGGATGAAGGTTTTTAGTAACTCTTCTTTTGTCTGTTCTTCACTGAATGATTTGTTTGGATTAGTTATGCCACTCAGAATTTTCTTTGATTAAGAATTTCTTTGAGAATAGTTTTTGAATTCAATATGATTATATGATCATGCCTACTAAACTAATGCATCAAGGGAAAGTTCCCTCATACATGAGGTAGGGATCATCTCATCCATAAAATAGTTTTGAAGCATATACTGGCTGAGTGCAGATAATGATGCTCCATAGTGGTCTGCTAATGGGTGGGAGAGTAGACATACACGATCGATTTAGGGACTTGAGACTTGATGTTGATAACATGTCATATGAGGTATATTCAAATATCAGTTTCTTCAATGAGCTCTATTTGGTTTTTCAATTTGTATTTTCGCTAGTCTAATGCTAATTTGTATTTCATGGTTCTTTTGGTTTGTCGCTGAATACAGGAACTCCTTGATCTGGGTGAAAGAATTGGCTATGTGAATACTGGATTAAAAGAAGATGAAATAGGTCGCTGCATAAGGAAAATCAAGCTCTCCATCTCGAATGAATGGTCACGTTTGTCCACACAAGCAGATAGGAAATGCAGCATATGTCAGGTGATTTGCTAGTAAATAAACTTGTCTTGCCGCTCCCGCTTCTCATTTTTCTTCAGATTTTCTTTTCATCTATGTTTACGTGGTCATACATACAAATATGTTTATGTATCTATAAAACATGCTTGTGCACACAGGAGGAATTCGAAGCAGATGATGATTTGGGTAAGCTGAACTGCGGGCATGGTTTCCACACAGAATGCATAAGACATTGGCTTTCCCACAAAAATACTTGCCCTGTTTGCAAAGCAGAGGCAGTGTCTCGATCCTAGTGTTGGCGGTAACTTTTCTGCAACTCTTGGCACGGCTGGTTTTGGACATTGCTTTTTGTCCCTCTCTACATGGTGTATAGATTTCATTTCCTCCAAGCAATACACGAACAAGTATTCATTCTTTTGTTTGAAGCTCTTTTCCCCCTATTTTGCTTATTTTGGAATGATGGGCCTGATTTATAATTTGGCAATATGATCTCTCCAAACTCTTTTTGTGTCACTATTTTATTTTCTGGTTTCTGCAGCCCTCAACGAATTCATAGGGCTTGAAATGTGAAATGCTTGTTCTTAATCTAAATTCTTTTCCCATTTAAAGCCATGGGTGAAGTTATTGGATGCATAAAAATGTTTTAATAGAGTTTTTGTGTTGGAACTTGTTTCTCTATTTATTGAATGCTCACAAATGTTTTATAAGAATTTTCTGTTAGAGCTTGTCTTTTATTCTATTGAACAAGGAACTAACTTAATGTGTCAGGTTAAGGCTAGTTTGGTATTCTTGTGCTGTTTATAAATTTTTGGTTCTGATTAAGCTATAAGCATATATGTGTATATATATATATATGTGTACATATATATATAGATGTTGTTTTACATAATTAAATTTCATATTACATCTTTTCATGGTAAAAAGGTGGAGAATGAAAAAATATTAAATAATGTGTATTTAATAATAATATTATTTTTTTCCTAACTATTCAAATTATTATAGCCTAAAAAAACAATACCTATAAATAGGTAAGAATATATCTACTGGATTGGGAACCATGTGTATATGTATTTATATTTTTGAAGAGTGAAAATCTATAAGCACAAGTTAAAAGCTAGGTATTTTAGCTTTCGAGAATTAAATGTGAAGAGTACTTTTTTTTTTTTCTGTAATAAAAAAGTGAAGGGGGCGACCGGTGTAGTTACCCTTTCTGAGCGTGACCATAGGAGTTCAAACCTCATTTAGGAATATTTCCCAAGATTCTATGAGTGGGTTGCCACTATCGAATGGAATATTTCCCAAGATCCTATGAGTGAGTTGCCACCACCGGACAGAATATTTCCCAAGACCCTATGAGTGGGTTGCCACCACTGGACGGTAGAGTGCGTCACCTAAATTCTGTCCAAACAACTAATGAGAATGACATCTTGGAGTGGAGAGCATAGCGCTGGGTTAGAAGGTAATACATTCACATTTAAGACTCTTGAAAGAATCACCTAAGTTCGAACCTACGACCTCTAATATCCAGGATAACGGTATTGCCACTAGGTCACTTGCTTGGTGGTATGTGAAGAGTATTTGGATTGGTGGTATGTGAAGAGTATTTGGATCATGGCCAAACCACTTCTGAAATCTTTTACGCAACAGTAAAAAGCTTCTTTTTAAGCAACAATTTATAAGATAATAAATAATTGGATATAAAGCAAGTTTATACATTACTTGTAGGAATTATTCCGTAATCAGAATCGGTAAAACAATCCATACTGGTCTTAGAAGGGAATGCTTGACACAAACCCAAGGACACAATCTTGTATGGGGTCCACGTCATCTATTATTTAGTATGGCTTAAACAGACTTTACATAGGATTCACATTACCATAAAAACAGTATCTGGTCATGGAATATCAGTTTGAAGGCTTCCATAATAGAATGTTTTACTAACCATAAAAGACAGTCTCTCAGTCTGTATTTTGAGCACACAACAAGTTCGATTTAAAAATTTAATTGACAAAGCAAACTGTGCTAAAATAGCATAATAGCCGAGAGCCGTTGGACTTCATAAATGTTGTATTAGTTTTAATTAATGCCATCCATTCATCTGTTGTCAAAAGTTCCAACATACTATATGACTTTACAGTCTGCAAGTCTAGTGCTGACCAAGTATATACACGTCTGTAGTCTGTACTGACCAAGCATACTATATGACTTTACAGTCTGCAATATTACTGCTTATTTATTACTTATTAGAAACATATTCCAGAAATTCCCCCAACCCCAAGTATTGAGGTCCCGGTTAGGAATTAGCTACCAACTAATAAATGACGTATAATTATATCTTTATTCTTTGCATTTTGATTAATTTTTTAGTTTATATCTTACTTACCTTTTGACTATTATCAACATTATCATCTAGGTTTAAAATTTGTAATAAATTTATGCCTTTATGAGTCAAAAACTAATTTTGATTATTAAATATACAAAAATATTCTTTTAAACTTTCGATATGTGTATATAATTATAAAGCAATTTAAATTTAAAGCTAAATTAAAATCATAAACTAAATTAATAAATATTTAAAAAATGCAGATTTTAAAAAATCCCCACTGCTCCCCACCTTATTAGAAATAATAGATTTTTACGCCTACTTTCGGTATGACTCGAATCTAGGACATAGATCCCAGGTAATGGGTGCTAGTACTACTTGAGTCAACCCACTTGGAATAATATTATCATTTTAGTTTTATTTTTTTGAAAAAAATTATTTAAGTTATTAATTTAAATTGGAATATATAAATATAAATTTCCTTTTTAAGTATGCGTTTATTTTTCAAAAGGGTATTTTGTTAGAGTAAGTGGTCAAAAGTAGTGTTTGACTCATGAAAGTATAAATTTATTACAAATTTTTTAATTTGGAATATGATTTCGATAATAACCAAAATATAAAGTATAAAATTGAACAAAAACTACAATGTTAAAAAAAAATATTAAACCAATAAATAAAGAGAAAAAAGAGAGCCTCCTTTTGCACTTAAATTGGAAGAACACTACTTAAGAGCGGATTCTTGTATCATACTCTATTTACTCTAGTACAACCACATGCGCGGTGCACTGGAATTGGATATGAAATGCTTTACATATTCATCAGAGTTCTAACCCTTCCTAAGAGAGATTCCATCTCCTTGGCTTCTATGTGATGAAAAAGTAGACAAATCGAACAATATTTTTACTTGGATTCCAACGACAAGAAACTAAGAAATTAAGTAAATATTGTTCAAGAGGTGTTAAATTTGTATTTTCAACCAACCTAGGCCAACTTATAAGATAAAACTGAAAACTTTCCTTTGTTTCTTTTTTTTTTTTTTTTTTTCTTTTCACATCCAGTACTTTTAGATAGTAAAATAGTGAAACTTTCTTTTAGAATTTGGTGATTTACAAAGTGAGAAGTGATTATTTATTTATTTATTTATTTTTGAATCTCTTTCAATGAGAATGCTAAGGACAAACGTATCTGTCCAATCCTAATCTTCTATCATAGTGGTTCTAAGTGTCCAATTACGATGGAGGGCAAATTCAAGTTCTTAGATTGATGTTAAGAGATTTTACTAATTTATCTGTATGATAATTCAATTCCGTTCCATGATATTAGATTTAAACTCAGGAGACTTTACCAACTCAACTAACTGACGCATCTAATTATATATTTCTTAAAAAGTTTAGTCTTCCAATAACTTTCTAAGGATAAAAGTAACTTGAGTTTTGTCTTTTAACTTTTACAGTCTCAAGCGATGGGTAAACATTTTATACATAGTGTTAAGTTTGAGAAAAGACTAATGATACTAGGTTTAAATTGTAACTACGACATGAGAAAAGAGGACTATTCTGAAACTCAATGGACGAGAAGGTGTTAATTAGTGTCTATACTTGCTACTCGAGAATAAAACTTGGCATTCAAATGATTTCAATTGCTTAGTTATGCTCCCCATTTCCAATTTAGCTTCTAAGTAGGGCAATAGAAACCCATCTTATGACAATATAGATCCATAATAAATTCTGCATAGTACTAAATTGCATTCAGAGTATGAACAAACAATTCATACCATATTAGGTGTGCCACATTGTATTGTATTGCATTACATTGCATAATACTTGTACGTTGTATTTGGCTTTATATTGTTTTAAAGTTAAGTGTCTTTCTCTATTTTTGACTTTCTCATTTTCATTCTTTTGTTTGATAATTTCCTCCGTTTCTTTCTTAATTGTCTTTTAATCACTCTCTTGAGAGTTTCTCGCATCAACAACTTGAAAGGTAGATATCCTTGACTAGTATTATAAATTTATGCATGATGTGAATGATTCCAATTATTGTACTAGATATGTGACTTTTTACTATTTAATTAGTGTATTAGAATTTACCATATATATTTAACAATATTCACTAATAAAATAGTGAAAACTCACATATCATATAATTTGGTATTAAAAAAATACTGGTACAAGAGTTGAGATCCCTAAATATGTATTAAGTCTTTGTACAGTGGAATAGGGTCTTAAATTATTCAATATATTAGTAATTAATAATGCCAAATTATATTCAAATACTCTTGTATTCCGTCCTGCTATGAAAGACAATTAAATTTGTTTCTTTCTCACACAAATGTCATTACGCTGCTTTTTTTTTTTTTTTTCTGTTTTTTTTCAAGAGTAGAAAAATTTCTGATAAGACCCTATTACGTGATTGAGAATAAACAAAGGCAATAATTTGCTTATAAGTTATAGGGAATCCAGAATAAACAAAAAACAATAATTTGCGTACAAGTTATAGGGAATCCAGAATAAACAAAAAACAATAATTTGCTTACAAGTTATAGTGTGTAATCCAAATATCAAAGCAACATTCAATAATTGTCACTCTTTTTCTTGTTTAACCCAAATTAGAATTGCATTTATATGTCGGAAGAAGCATGCTCTACTTAGGATGAGCGGGATTCAAATGTAGTTTGACATTTTGTTGATTTTTCTAGGGATAATATCACTTTTATATCTTATATTTTGACATTTTATTCAAGTTGTACCTTGTATTTTTGTTATTATCAATATTGACCTTTAGATTTAAAATCTATTACAAATTTAATCCTGACACTAATTTAGAACAGTTAATTTATCAAAATGTTATTTAAAAAATTAAAAATAAATCATATAAAAACTAATCCGAGAATAAGTTTATTAAATCATCTTGATAAATTAACTACTCTAAATTGGTATTGGGGTATAAATTTATAACAAATATTAAATCTAAGAGTTAATATTGATAATAAACAAAACAAAGGTACAAAATGAATAAAGTATCAAAATACAAGGTATAAAGATGATATTATCCTATTTTTATTTTTATTTTGTTAAAAGAATGTTTCAATCAACTTTTACATTCTATTTTGCATTTTATCAGTATTGTCCTTCCAATTTCAAAACTAAAACAAATTTATAATGCACTCCAAGTTGGGCTAAGTAAAATTAATAAAAGAAAAATTTATATGGATGACCAATATTTTTAATTTGATTTAGTAGATATCTACTTTTTAAATTTCATAAGTAAATGTCCAAATATATATTTCTATACTTGGTAGATATACTTAGTAGACGTATTTAATATATCTACAGATACAAAGTATATAAATTTTTATGCTTAGTATATAATATTTTACATTTGATCTATAAACATATGCAGTGGACATTTTGCTATAATATTTGAAAAATGAACATTTACTTAAATTTGGCCCAAAATTCGATCCTTTTGCTATAAGATTCTAAAAGAAAATTCGTAAAAAATAAGTGTTTGGTTGTAACTGAATGCAATGGCGGAGCCTAAACTCCTTATGTACGAGGCATTATACACTAAGGCAAAAATAAAAAATAAAAAATAAAAAAAATCCTTTGAAGTCTTTTTTCCAACTTCTTTTTCTTTATATAATTTACTCTTTCTAAATAAAGGTTAACTGAATTCTTAAAATTAATTTAGGTTAAAAAAAGGTCCGAATTTTAGAAACGAAATAGATTTTGTTCTCTAATATAAAGTAAGTGTAGTTATTCCATGGTTTACTAGATTTTTCAATACAAAATAAGAATATATTAAAATTTTAATTACAAAGTAAGGGCGTACCTTGAATTTTCTAAAAATTTATATATAAAAAGTTAAGAGGGCAATTGCGGGCATAATTGAGATTTTAATTTTTGAGTGGGGCATAATTAGAATTTTCTAAGAATCTAGATTTAAAACTGAATTATTAAAAAGTTGAGACGGGACGAGTGGGATTAAATGAGTGTTAAACACATATACACATACTTTTACATATCTTCTTCGGCATTTTTCTATTTTTCAATTAATCATTGTTTTAATTCGTTTGGTAACAAGTTTAAACATTTTTAAGGGCATTTTGGTAATCTAATTTGGGGTTTGATCAAATGAGAAAATGAATTTGTATTAGGGAGCTATATTTATACCCCACATAATTATTAAGGCACCCTCCATAATAAATAAAAAACAAGTCAGGATAATTATTAAAAGCTAAATTAAAAGCACCCCAAACATATTTTAAAGCTAATTTTCTTCGCTGCAAATCTATTAACTGAAAAAGTTCTAACTTTCAGGATGAAAAGATTGGATCATGAAAAAAAAAAAAAAAAACTATAAAAGAAACACACAATCAACACAAGAAAATGTAACTCAGGCTAGGGAAAAAAAAAAGAAGAAAAAGCAAATTGATGGTAAAGCCATATAAGTTTAGGTTATTTAACCAAAAATTTGCTATATGAGAAGGTAAAAAATTAGGAGTGAAGCAGATAAATTATGTAGAAAAAATAAAAGAAGTAAAAAGATAGAAGAAAAATTTGAATGAAAATTGGCTTCTAGGATTTAAATTGAAAATGAGAGGAAAGAGGAAGATGAGGTGTCTCAATTTTTTTCCTTCCATAGGGGATACTACAAAAGTACGGTAAAAAGTACCATGTATTCAAAAATTACGATATAGCTTAAAAAGTTATAAAAGTACGACATACGAACTGAATTCTTGTAAATATACGGATCAACGGGTAAAAAGCCTAAGCCTAACGCTCGTAAGACATTAACAAAAGAATAAAATAAAAAAATTTTAAAAAAAAGGAAAATGTTGAGTGCAGGCACTGACATCAGCGCCCATCAAGTCTCAGTGCCACACACATTCATTTATTTATTTATTTATTTTTAATTTTGGATTACTTTTTAAATTTTTTAGCCCCATTTGATTTTTTTTCTTTTTTTTTTGTTCTTATTTTGATTTTTTTTTAACAATGTTCCTATTTTGATTTGTATGCTTAGTTTTGGATTTTTAGCAATTATAAAACTTTAATGATACTATCCCATATTCTTTTAATAGTTTTTTGAAGTGATATGTACATTTCTAACAAAATTAGGGCGCGTCTACAGTAGGGGCGCCCCTATGTAGGGCCCTGTCTATTCACCGTTGGATGAGAATCTGTATATAAATAGATTCTCCACAGATTCTCGTTATTCCCTACAGATTCCCATCCAACGATAATTAAGGCATGACCCTACGTAGGGACGCCCCTACCGTAGCCATCCCCACAAAATTAATTCATGAGCATGTTTTTGTTTAAGCAACAGAAATCACCAAACAATCCTTTCAAAAAAGAGAAAAAAAAAACAACAACAAAAAATCATTATTCCCATTTCTCAAATATCATAAGTAAACAAGTAGGATATTTTTGGTAACCTTATAACCTTTTTAATTTTTAATTTATTAATATTCCTTTTTTTTTTTCAATAAAGAACTCACAATTTTCTTTCTAATTTTAATAGATAAGGAAGGTAACCTTGTGAAGATTAAAAAATAAAAAAAAGGCAAAAAAGAAAAACAATAACAATATTTAAAGAAATAAAATTATAGTTGAGACAAAAAAAAATTTTAACAAAAAAAGAAAAAGCAAAAAAAAAAAAAAAGTTGCTGCATTAGCAGTAGTCTGATGTGTGCAGTCAATGCTCTAACCACGCGCATCAGACAAAATTAGTTAAAATTTTTTTTTTCCGTTGTTGGGCTTGACAGTATACCAGGCCGTATTATAAAGATGTTGGGCCGTATTTTCCTAAACTTTATTTTCCATACGTCGCAAAAAACAAAATTTTTGCTCAAAAGTCATACTGGGCACAATTTCCTCTTATATATTTTGGGGATGGCTACGGTAAGGGCGTCCCTACGTAGGGTCATGCCTTAATTATCGTTGGATGAAGATCTGTGAGGAATAACGGAATCTGTGGAGAATCTATTTATATACAGATTCCCATCCAACGGTGAATAGACAGGACCCTACGTAGGGGCGCCCCTACTGTAAACGCGCCCATATATTTTAGTCAATTTTTTAAGTTCATGAGGTGCTTTTATGCAAAGGGGGGGGGGGGGTGTATATAATATAATCACCCTTTGTATTGATATTAAAATTGGAAGGACAATATTGATGATGTACAAAATAGAAGGTACAAATTCAACATTAGATCAAACTACATCATATATAATTACCAATTTAAACACGAAACAAATCCATTTGAAATATGCCACGAGTCCTAACTTGTAAATACGAAAATTAGAATTTTTGGTCCCCACTTCATCTAAATGGATGGCACTATAAGGGAAGAGGCGAACAGCCAAGTTGCTCAGGCTAATTAGCAATTTTTTAATCAAAAATTGATTATTTTAGTTTATATTTTTGTAAAAATGGGCATCAAGCCTATATCTACGGCTTGTTTTGCAATGTAGTTACCTCAATTGTGGATTGTTCTTTCTTTCAGGATTTTCTTTGTAGTAATCACATTTAAAACATGGTTATGGGATATACATGCTAAAGTATTGAGGGAAGTTTCACGTTTCATATAGGTAAAGCTGAAGGTCATCTCATCATAATATTTTGAGGCAATAAGCTGCTTGGAATAATTTATGAGAAGTTCAGGCAATAAAATCTCAGTTCTGCGCATAATTTGTATTTGTATTTTTTTTCCCCCTAGAACTCTCTTGCCTTTTGTGTTGTCTACAAGCAGGAGAATAACTAAGTTATGAAAAAAAACCCCGAAAAAAAGAAAGTTTTAAGGAAAGAAAAAAGCACAAGCAAGTTCATGATGATGCTCAAATTGCCTAATCATTGGCCAAATTGACAGAAACAGATCAGACAATTAACCTGACAAAGCTGTTTGTCACCACTCACCAATGCAACAAGCACCACATGAGTGCATGAAATGAAGAGTGGGAACCTAGTTAAGATCTTAGTCGAGGAGATATGAAAGTGTTAACAGGGAAGCTATTAGCTAATCAGCTAACGTATAAGGTTGTGTTTAAAGCCAATATTGCTAAATTATCTGGAGCTAACACAGAACCAGCGCATAAGGGGAATCTTAAGCAAGGAATATACAAACTCAAAAACAAAACAGCAATCGAATTCACGACACCTCTAATGACATTTGAAGATTTGAATCTCCACTACTTACTAATAGACATTTATTTATTCCCCAATGATACATTACAAATCAGATAAGCATAGGGCTTGGAGTGAAAACTATTGAAGCAAGGTGTTTCCCCCCCCCCCCTCTTACACCAGGTATATCTATAACCAATCCTCCATACCTTAGCAGAGATTCTTATTCCTTTTCTTCTTCTTCTTCTTCTTCTTTCCTCCCTTATATCAACACCCAATTTCTTTCTTAACACGTAGCCAAATCCAGAGCAGTTCAAACTTCAAAATTCCCAGAATAACTTACATATTTTTCTGATTCAACTAACCAAATGAAACTCAGGAATAATAACCAAACATGGGATTCACTTAGCTCGAGAAATAACAGAGCTTGCTTTGAAACATCATCATCATCATCTTCTTCTTCTTCTTCACTTCCTTATACCAATTACTACATTATCACCAAAATGATACTCCATAATCATAACCAGACATGGGATTCACTTAGTTACTTTGGCCAAAGACATTTTGATAAAACAAGAAAAATCAGTCTTTATCAGAATCAGAGCTTAGAGACATAGACATTACCTCTGATTCTCTATCCCCCCCAAAGCTGAAATCCGATTACCGGTCCTTCCTCACAATCCATTCCAATCTCCCATCACGCTTCCCCTGGGCCGCCACATCACTCCACCATGGTGATGGTAATGGTGGTGCCCAGAACCAGGGCCAGCTTGAGGAACATGAATCTGGGGATACGACACCGTATCAGGACGAGGCGGCCAACAATCGATTCCTTGTCGTTCGGGACCCGAAAACGACAACGACGATGGTGAAGACCAGTGAGATTGCCGAGGAAACGACAGAGTCGGAACCTGCAAATCCAAATTGGGGATTTCCTCCACAGTGGGATACTGAATCTTGTTAGGGTTCAGGGGTTTCTTCCCCGACCTCGAATTGAACTTATACGACAAGTTCAATACTCCATTGGGCTTCCCGTCGGAACCCTTAACCTGATAACGCACGAACCTCACAACTCCATTGGAGGAAGCTTCGTCCATGAGATCCTTCAATGGAATCCGTACCTCTCCGATCGTCCTGTCCCCGATTCCGAACAGAACCCCGTCGTGGCGCAGATCCAGGTGAAGAAACAGATGATCGGAACCGGAATCGGAGTCTTTACCGATGAGAAACCTCATCTCGTGATTCCACTCCGGGTTCCCGTCCCCTTCCCGGTCCGTGGGAGTCCTCTGCAACTGGTTGTTCTCGACCTTCTTGGTGGGATCATCGGTGGCGATGGAGGCGAGGACGAAGACGGAGAGCTTCTGGAAGAAATTGAAGGCTCGGAGGTCTTCGCCGTACATGAGCTTGAGTTCTACGGAGCTCGAATCCATGGCGGTGTTTGATTTTTTTATTTTTTATAATTAAAAAATTGGTTTAATTTAATTTAAAGGGTTTTGGATTGAAATGGAAGAAAATGTATTACCGATTTTGGAGGAGTGAAAATCCTGAACTGAACCTTCCTCTTCTTCTACGCGTCGAAATGTTGCTTTCTCGGTTGTACCTTTAACAGACTGACGCGCTTCGCTTTTAATCGTCTGAATTATGAAATATGAATATAAACATCCTCCCTTCTGCGTCAATCGTGAGCGTCCACGTGGACATCACGATCATCAGTAAAAAATAATATTTTTTTGTTCAGATTGCCAACGCTATTTTGTTTTTTTTTCCAGAACAATTGCCAAGATTATTTATATTATCGGTGTTTCTCAAAACCATAATAACAATGTGTTAATTTATTATTAAGTGATTCTAATTAATAAATTGAAACACAAATTTAATAATATGTAATTATAATTAGTCAATAACAAATTGATATATATATATATATTATGTAGTTTTAGTCACATATAATACGTCATGACATTATTTTATACGTGCAGAGAAGGAGCTCTAATCAAAGTGATATATTAGAGATATTGCCTTTTATGTATATATTATTTTTTTTGGATGTTTAGGGGTAAATAAAAATCAGAAGAAACTGTTTTTATATTAAATGGTGGTCAAATATGTAGAATGCTGGTCAAATACGGAGAATGCTTTGAATAGACTTTAGGTCAAGTATTAAGTTGGAGTGGGGTACGGCGAGTGAGTTAGTCCAAGTGAAGGAGGAGAGTGAAATTCAGTTATTTTACACGAGAGGGTATTTCTTGCAATTTGAAAAGGTGCGAGAATTTGGGTAAATTTAAATAAGAGTATTAAATGAGAGGTCAAAATATGGCTTCTCGAATCCCACCACCTCTATCTTTCAATCCTTTTCCTTGGAAAATCCAACACTTCCCAAGGTAAACTAATCATTTTCTCCCATTAGAAAAATGCTACGTCTTTCCCTTGGAAAATCCAACACTTCACAAGGTAAACAACACGACTGAGCATTTTCTCCCATTAGAAAAATGCCATAAGATAGCTATAAGTTATCCTATAGGTCGCACAAAATAATTAATAATAGGTATCTTAACTAGTTTATTAAAATTTTTATACTAACTCATGTAACAAATTGTTACTATTTAATTAATATATTAAAATTTATCACAAATAAATTTAATATCATTCACTAATTGAATAGTAACAATTCACGTGCCACATGTGTTTGTATTAAAAATTTGATAAATTATTTGGGATATCAAGTATTATCCATATTATATAGTATAATTAGGACATAAATATTAACGTTGTTGATGTTTGAGTATCACTCATGTTGAAGTGGTATCCTCTCCTAGTCTCCTTAGCTGTGAATTTCACTCTTGCCAAAAACATCCGCTGATTAGATTTGATTTAACACTTTTCATTTCCTGTTTGTTTCTTCCGTGTATTTTTTTTTTAATTTTTTGAAGTGAAGAAAGGAAGTAATGGTGCAGAGGAAGATTCAAGATGTTAAAAAAGTCTTAACCACAAAAGCCAAAAGCTAAAAATTTTACCAAGCCTCGAATTAAATACAAAATAGCTTGACAAAAACATAAGTTTTTCCAATTACCGTTTGCTGCTTCTGGCTCTGTAAAATTAGCTCGATCAAGTTCTATAAAACCTACCATTGATCTCAATGTCACAAAGACCCAAGTGGTCATTTCTTTACCATCCTCTTCTTCCCATAAGCATATAGTTCAGTAGCCATCATGTTCCGGAAGAAAGGCATTTTGTCCTGTGTACAAGTGTTCAATGAAGTGTTTTGCATCATGAACTCTATGAACTTTAACATGAACATTCCACAGTCCCCTCTGTCAATGCAAAGTTAGAAATTATTATTGGACGGTATAAACACATGAAACCAAAATTAATAATAACAAATAGAGAGCCAAAAACACATACCCATTGTCCTGTTGTGGAACTCCATCTACGAGTTCTACATCCAATGGTGAAGTGGCTTCCTTAATATCTTTGCGAGCACCAAAGAATCCAACTGATTTTAAAATCCATGGCACCATTTCCGCAATTGGGCGACAAGCCAACATGGCTTCTTTATCATGCTTAGCAGCGCGATATGAATCATAAACACATAGTGTCCACCTTTTCAAATCAAGAACTAAAAGCACCCAATGCTTCCTAACGATGTTAAGAGGAATAAAGATAGTGTCCACATCAACCCACGGCAGACTATGGCGTGGTTCGATTCCTCTCAATGTTTTCTGAATATAGACTTCTTTGTCCCATAAAAACTTTTCAGGGTCTTTCTTAAATTGTGGGTACCTTGCATTCAATATTACCTGAAACAACCAGTCAGCAGTTGTACATCGAGGCTTGAATACATCAGGGTGATCCTTCTTCTTCATGCGCACGAAGTGGAGAGCCACATCTATATGCTGCATCAAACATAATTCAGACAAGGAGATGGTTGTAACTCATAATGTGAATTTCAATATGTGAGTAAAAGTAAACACTTTTACCGTGGAATTCAGCCACTGTCCAGTTTCGTTCAGTGAAAAAAACCAATCTTTCTGCTTACATGTGTCTATAGTGAAGTCAAACACAGGATCTAACTTGTTTTCAGTGTCGCTATACTTGTTCTTCCTGGAAAAAAATTACACGTTAAGCAAAACTATGACGTACTATTACCCGAATTATCAATTACTACTAGAAAAACTTTTGAACAAGTAAATTATGGAATAGTTTCATATGTCCAACTTGACATTTGTGCACGTTAAAATAAAAGTCAAGTGCTTACTTGTTTCTCTTGAGGCCAACTTTTATCCACTGATCAAACTCTTCTTTTTCATTATTTGGAGGAGGTTCAAAAAGATCTACGGTAAAGCAAGGAATGTCAACCTCAGTTCTGAGGTTATCCCTCTCAGGCTCACTTTTAACAATAATGCACTCATCTTCAAAATCATATTTGCCCTCTGCTTCAGAAATAACACGCACCATGTCAGTGACATTCATCTGCTGCTTGCTTCTAGTCATTTTCGGTCTCATTTCAGCTATCATAGCAGAAGCAGCTCTACTTATCTCTTCTCTAACCGTTTTTCTCGCCTCTTCCCTCACTGAAGCTAGGAATTCTTCCTTCACTGAAGCTAGGAATTCTTCCCTCACCGAAGCTAGGAGTTGTTCCCTCACAGAAGCTATGAATTCTTCCCTCGCCGAAGCCGGGATTTCAGACTTCCAATCCTTTCCCCTTCTAATGTGAGTATTACCCAATGTTGTGTCAATATGTTCGTCCTTGTGTCTATCTTTTCCCACCGAAGCTAGCAATTCAGACTTCCAATTCTTTCCCTCTTTAATATGAGTATCCCCCGGTGCTGTGTCTGTATTTTCATCTTTGTTATGTTTTCCCCCATCATTCTCATCTTCATTCATATGGATTTTCCCATTAACCTCAGATTGCTCATGATTTCTTCCTTCAGTGACCTTTTCTTGTGCATGCTCTACAACTGATTTGTCTTCATCTGCGTTAGCAGTATCATTCTTTTCTTTAAGCTTTTTTCTCCTGGAAGAATTACACAAATACTCTTCATCCATTTCATTCTCTGTCCCATTATCCTCATATTCAACATGAGTTTTTCTTTTGGTGACTTTGTCTTGTGCCTTTTCTCCGAAGGATTTTCCTTCTTCAGTGCAAGCAGTCTCATTCGTTTTCCTCACCCTTTTTCTCCTCGAAGAATTACACAAGTACTCTATATTCATTTCATCCTCTGTCAGCTGCAGCGCAGTTTTCACTTGAAGCTGTGAGGAAAAAACATACCGAATTACAAGAGACAGTTAACTATTGAAAAAATCAGTCAAGAAGTACAGGAATGCTTTTTAAATATTACTTGAGGCTACGTCAATCTATACCCCAAACCAATATCATATAACTAAACATTACATTTGCAACAACACAAGTAAAGACTGCTGTAGATTGTTTAAGGACAAATACTAACCTCACCCGCATTAAAAACTTCCTTTTCCAACATTCTGAAGCTTGGTGGCATACTAGTTGCCCAATTCAACATCTGGGGTATTTTCCTATCAATCCTATGGGCAACTCTCTCTCCAACCAATGGAACGCATTCATAAGCCCACAATTGAATTACGTATGGGAATCTCGAGCATTCACAAAATATTTCATCGACTTTCGTAGGCACTCGTACAAATACTTTACCCCAAGGAAACTTATTAAAATTGGCAGCATTGTCCACAAGTCCAAGAAAGAAATTTTCGGTCCGTCTCCTACAGTCCTTTCCTATCAGAAATCTCTCCAGCAGATATAATTGAGCAAGCTTGACAACATCCTCATCGTTATCCCCATTACAAGTTTTGAAAGAAAATTCCAGATCTTTAACTGTCACAATATCCTTCCCGCCAAAGTACACATCACGAATCCGATTTCTCAATTTATTTTCAACTTCAAGCAAGTCATACTCACTGCAATCCAGTCCAGTTGTTAGTGCAAACTCTTTAAGGCCAAACTCATACTCCTTGCCACCAATCCTAAACCACATTGAATTCTCCCCGGTTGGGCATACCAACTGTCTCAACAAGATGTGGTGAATCACCTGTCCATGAAACTGAATTTGTTGCAACTGTAGAAATTGTCCGAAACATGTTTGTGCAAACAACTCCTTCTGTCTCTGAGTCAGCTTCTCCTTGATGTCATCAATCACTTGAAAACTTGAATACATACTAATTTTAGCCGCGAAATAATCTTTCTCCTCCGTTAAAAGCTTCCATTCCCTCTGTTAAGAACATACAAGCAGATGAACTTATTATATCATGGTTGTTTCAATTAAATTAAGAGAGAGACAATTCAAAACCTTGAAAACTACTCGCAGTAATCAATCAGGTAGTACGTGAAGGCCTTTTACATGTAGTAATTGTCTACTAATAACATCACCGAACATACGTGTCGCCGTCTAATTGTCCCTAACTAAACATACTAAAATAATTGCAGCGAAGAACGTTCTCATTACATAATTTTATGACTATGTTGTCCCCTTTTCTTTATGGATGTTAACATAAAAACTACAAAGGCAACCATTCATAATGACAAACAGTTTTAGCAGGATTACTTCCTTACTTTCTTTTCAATATTCATAGTCTAACAAGTCCAATTTTTTTTTTTTTTAAAACAAAAATAAAAAAGTGCAAAATGTTGCATCACAAGCCGTCACAGGAACAGGTTTGTTTTAGTCTAACAAAAAATAGTAATAAATCCTTTTAAATAATCAAACCTAAACATGCACATTAATAATAAAAAAGAAAAAGAGAAAAGTTCAATCTTACATTCCAAGACTCTTTCTTTTGTTCTAAACAGAATATTACAGTACAAACTTGTCTCTCCACAATGCCAATAAAATAAAATGAATACTGAAAAAATAAAATAAAAAGAGAAGAAATAAAATGCAGAGCAGCACTTGTCCATATGGAAAATGCCCATAAATTCTACCCCCCTATGCATATTCCATTCTGTTCCTCCATATGTTATTAAAAAAGCTATGCACCGTCAATTGACATAAGACCAATAAATGACTTGCTTGACAAGAATT
>JXTC01000006.1:329011-348236 GCA_002914845.1 Trema orientale
AATTTTTCAACAATCTCATCTATCTCACCTTTCATTTCCTTCTCAAATGAAGTAGTTGGGAGGAAGTTCTTTACCTTAGTTGTGAAGCTGCTTTTGCCTTGTTTCTCCAGCGCTCTGGTCTTGATCTTATAAACCAAGTCGTCAGCATCATAAACCGCTTCTTTGAGATCGTCAAGCCACTTCCTCACCTTTGGGTCTTTGATTAGCTTCTCCTCAGCATCATTGAGCAGTAGACCTGCAGAGTGTAATTCAGACTCCAACTCTCCGAGCTTAACGGTGGATTTTTTCCCTTTGAAGAAGTCGACAACCTCCTGAGAAGCCAACCTGTCAAACAAAACATTCAGAAGCGCTCCACCGACCAGTTCAGCCATGATTTGTGTTTTTGGTGAAAAGAAAGAGGAAACTAATAAGATTGCAAACAAAGAGAGGTGAAAGTACAGAAATATTGTTGCAAAGAGAAAGTAAGAGAGCTTGAGCTCTTTTTTTGTGTTATAGCCGTGAAATGTGAACAAATTGACTTTGTTACGACTTATTATGACGGAGGGATTAAAATTTTGAAAGGAAGCATAATGGAATTTATGGCAACAATTCAAGAGAATAAAACTTAAATCAGATTATTAAGCACAACACTACGCTGAATTCATATAATACAAAAGTAATGCGTAATGTTGTATGCACTGTTTTTTAGTAACCTAATTATTTGTTTAATGTTCATTCTTGTCAACTAAACCTTCTTTTTAGGTACTATTATAGTTCAATAATTGATAGGAATCTACAGAGAATGTAGACTAGGCGTCTGATCACTTTAGCAATGGACAGCAAATATTCATTACTTTATACCATTCCTAAGTCACGCGAATTGACTTTTCTGTAGACTATGGTTCATCGGTGTTCCTCCCAACTTCCACCAAAGGGACAAAAAAAGTAGAGTGGCGTTTGATTATAAAGTAAATCTGAAAAAGGAAAGGTAATAATAATAAAAAAGAAAATTAATTTATTTGTTTGTTTGATATTTTGGAATTAATATATCAGATTATTGTTTTTTCTTTTTTCAAAAAAAAAATATCAGATTATTGTATTTGATTTATTTTGGAATGAAATGGAATTAACTTCATATAAACTCAATTATTCTACACATTATAAAAGTTAAAAAAATAATTAATAAATTTTATTTGACAAAACTATCCCTTCATTTGAAAATAGATTAATAAATATACTGTAATAAAATAAAAATAGTTATTTTGAAAGATAAATTATGTCAAATAAAATTGTAGTAAAAATTTAAAAAAAAATAATTACAAAAATAAAATTGAATCTCGATCGAAATGACTTACATGCAAAAAAAAAAAAAAAAAATTCTCATTTTCCTATAATTTAAATTCTTATTTTTCCCTCATATAAGATTATACATTCGTATTTAAAATTTCTGCAAAATATATTTTTTTTGTGTAAAAATTAAGTATAAAATTTATTACTAAACATAGAATCTAAATTATAGATATCTTAAATCTGTTGACAAATACTTCTTAAAATATATTGAAAATAACTTTAAAAAGTCGCACAAGTTATACAATTTATAGAAGATAAACTAAATGTGAATATATAAATATTGCAGGAGCCATAAAAATATGGTTAGAGTTACACTAAGATCATAATTTAGGTGTTTTTTTTTTTGGGAAGATAATCTCAAAAGTATTCCTCTATTTTAGCTAAATACCACGTTTAACCATAAAATTCAAAATTATCCCTCTATTTTCTAAAATAGGAAAAAAAAATAACCATTCTTCTGTTTTTGATAAATTTTTTGACTAAATTCTTTTCTAAATGACATTAATACCCTAGAATATTGATATTCAAACAACCCTTGATTGATTTCTTAAGATTATTGAAAAAAATATTATCAACATTTTTATATAATCTGGAAAACTAATGTGATATTCTTTTCAATTTATAAATAAAAAACTCACTAGATAATGGGGAGTATTTGCTAATATATTTTTGCAAAATATGCAAGGGTATTTTAGATATTTCATCTTTCGAGTTTGACAAAAAAAAGTACTAAGGTATACTTTTTTCCTATTTTGAAAAATAGAAGAATATTTTTCGATTTTATGAGAACAAATGGTTAAATATAGTATTTAATCATAATAGAGGGGGTGTTTTTAGGATTATCTTTTTTGTTTTCAATTAACCCTTTAAATATAAGGTAACTTAAAGTGTAAATTTTAACTTAAAGGTATTTATATTTGCACAAAATCACCCCTTTAACTAATAAATTTACTAAATAAGACAACTTTATAAACCTGTATTACTAAAGGCACCCTACTTCTCATCTTTAATGTCGACCTATAATAGTGATAATTGTATCATTTGTCATTACCATTTTGTAAACCCCTAATTTTATAAAGGTATTTTGGTCTTTTGGCTATTTTTCGAATAAAATGTGGGGAAAATTTTTCAAATTCAAATTTGGATTAAAGTGTAAAAATTTTCAAAAGAGGGACTAAAGTGTAAATTTAAAGGATGAAAATGAAAGACAACTTGAACAGTAGGGACTTAAGTCACAGCCCATTAATGGTGTGCCACATGCCCTTCTTTCTCCTCTATCCCTTTTCTCTCTCCTCCCTCCCGATTCCTCTATCTGCATACGGCGAAAAATACTGAAAAATTGGCTATTCTCTGAAGAAGCTCCTCCGGCGGGATTCGAGCACCACTACCAGCTATTGAACCGCCACTCTCGATAACCCCCCTAGCTGGAGCCCCATTGCCTGAAAACCCCTCTACCGTCGTGACTCGCTGAAAAAAGCCGTAGGAGAAAAATAGTCTCCGACGCTGATTCCAGCAATGACAGACCGTGAATAGTCTTCGCCGATTCATCTCCTCACAGGCAATCTATTGGTAGGTGTCGTATTTTACCCCATTTAATTTCGATTTCGTTCGATAGTTTTGTGTACATTTAGTTTCAAAGTTGACTTTTTGATCGGACTGCTAGATTGTAAAATTAATGTCATTTTTGGAATGTAGTACGAAATGGCAAAAAATGAGATATATAATGACTATGTTTCGAAATGGGTATGGAAAAAAGATCGGATAGCTCAAGAATTGTCTCATTTTGCGTGTTGTGATCGGATTTCGGGCTGAGTCTAAATCGGTCAAATTATATGTCTAACCTAGCTAATTTAGGTACTAGAAATTAATTGGTGAGGTCTATTTCGTGATTTGAAACTCCGTTAGAAAACTGAACTTTCAAAGCAAGCGATTGAGGGTTTGAACCCCCAACCCTCCGAACTGTCGTGAAATGACAAACGCTCTCTATAACACTATAGCGCTATCTAGTTACTCATTGAGGTAGAGATTCGATTACTTGGTTCTAAAATTAGTTTGATTATGATTTTATATATTTTAAATAAATATAGAATTTCGTGAAATATTTTGTAAAAATGTTGTTTACATCTGGTTTTGAGTTGATTTAATATTTAAACTGCCTGGGAAGCATGTCACACTAATTAGCGTGTCATATATACTGTTTTGAACTGTTTTCTGCAGAACATTGGATTTTCAGTTTTTGATTAAAAATTGCCGTTATACTACCGAAATTTTAAATATAGTTTGATTAAAGAATACTGCATGGTTATTTTATGATTTGGTGGAAAATAATGCATATCCTTATTCTGTCATTCATATGATATTTATATGTATTCATACACTTATGTGACCGTCGGACTTACGGTACCCTATGTCAGGAGCTTGGACTTACGGTGGCCTTTATAGGTGACTCGAACTTACTGGTGACCCACTAGAATACCTCGAACAGTACATGATTGTATATATAGTTATATATTGGCTTGAATAGATATGTACTGATTTTGATATGATGTTTTACAATAATTTAGAATGTTTGAATCTTTGGACAATGATTTCACTTAGATTTTGTGAATCATTTTAAATAGATCACTAACTATGTAGGACCTTCAACATGAATATATTTATTAATTATAAAAATATGTACTCGATTCTTTACTGGGCTTTAGCTCACCCCGCTTTCCTCCCCTCAGGTGGCACTCAGTTTGATTTGGATAGGAGACTTAGAGCGATGCATTGATTGCTTACTAGTTTATTTATATTTTGGTAAATTCCTATTAGACTTGTGGATTATAAACTTAAGTAGGAATTTAGATTGGATAATAACTGAGTAAGCTTATTTGTGAGATTTGCAGATGATTTGTATAAATTATGTCTATGTTTGGGTGTGAGATGGATGCTCAATCCATGACTCTGAAATATTTATTTTTATTACTATTTATGTTTAATGAGTAACGCATAAGTGTAGGTTTTATTTTAATTAAATATTTTATAGAGGCTAATTTAAAAAATTAAAGTTTTGAACTATTTTTAAAACTTATTTCTAGTATTTCTAGTTTATGAAATATTCATTCTGTTACTGATCTCAGTCTCGAATTATGTGATACATTTAGTGTCTCATGTTGTACTAGCCTAAATGTGATTAGTAAATGCTTTGTGTCATTTCCTAGCGTTATCTTGGTTGTGTCTATTCTCAAGTCGGGTGTTGCTCTTATAACATAATCACGCTATTGGTTAATCTTTACTTTGAATTAAGTTGTTTAATATTTTAATCAAATTTTACAGTTTTCTTAGTGTTCTTCGTTTTAGAATATTTTATATTCACTACTTTGAGTTAATTTTGCTCAAAATTAATGTTATAAAAAGTAAATTCTATAGACATTTTAGATAAGTATTTATTTTCACTTTTATGTAGAAAAAATTTTAGTTTTAACTTTTCTTAACATTTTTTAAATTAAAATTAATTAAAAAATCATATAAATCTAATTTACATATATTTTGCAAATTAATTATTATTAATTGTGCCTAATTATCATGCATGCCATAGCTCAGACATTGGTACGACATAACTAGTAATAACGATAATTATTTCGTGCCAACTTGGGTATCATTACTAATTGTTTTGTGCTGGACAAGATTCATAAACATACATATAATTCGTAATCGCCATTATTTACATTGTAATATCATGATATCGTGCCAATCTGTTTTGACATATCTACTAGCACATCCTATCCTAATATCCCAATAAATGAAATCTCGAGTTTCTTTTTTCTTTTTTGAATAAATAATCACTTAAGTGCTGGAAAATAATGAGTAAATAGCAAGAGTAATATTAAAAGTATTAAAAGTATACAACTTTAAGAAATTCATATTCTTCTAATTCTTAAGTTCTCTCATTTTTGATAATAATAAATGTTGGCTATACGTCTTCCGATTCATATTTTTCTTCTTTCTTAAATCATCTATTCTTTTCTTTTCTTTTAGAAAGAAATATTCGCTTTGATCTAGTCTCTCTCTATATATATAGGTGAAAATTAGTAATGAAAAATAATCTTACCCCCTTCTTTTTTTTTTTTCCTCCTTTTGGTTGAAGATATTGCAGATGGATTAAATAAAGGTTATTATTATTTTTGACTCTATTTTAAAGCTCATGGCGATATATGAGACAAATTATAACTTATTTATGAAAATAAATATGTCTAAAGAAAATTTTGAATATTTAAAATTGTCTACACGTTCTCACCATTTAGTAAAAGTTTAACCCGGTCGAAAAAATTTCAATCGTGATAGAATACCAAAAAAAAAAAAAGGGGACCATGATCGAAAACAAAGTCAATTATGTTTTAAAACAGATTGATTTCCAAAAAAAAAAAAAAAAAAACACACACACACACACCAACATATGATGACAATGATTAACCTCCTATAGCTATGATTATGACAAAAATTTATAGAGGAAGCTAATGAAAAAGTTTGAACTTAGCATGGTAGTGAGAAGAAGATTTTGGCTCTTTAATTATGGTATTTAAGTAATTTAGATATGTGACATGACATTAAGGATCATTTTTGATAATTTTCTGAGTAAAAGATGCTATTCGTCCCTAATGTTTTACTTATTTAGCATATTGCTCCCTGATTTTTGTTTTTGGTATTCAACTATCTGGTATCTCTTTATTATCTTTCGTTAGTAGCTTTAGCATATTTCATCCAAATGTCTATTAGAATCTATTTGAAAGGGAGAAGTTTGCGCTATTGATTCCTATCGATTCAATTCTTTAGTAATTTTGGTCCCTAGATTTATTTTATTTTATTTATTTATTTTGGAATGGAGAGCCTGGAGGAGCATGCATATCTATAATTAATAATATTACATCTACCAATCTTTTGAAAACTTTTATCTAAAATAACTGATAGAGACATGTGAGACTGCAGAGTAGGAGGGAAAAATAATATTATTTCAATGAATTACCCATAATTTCCTTAAACAATTATTGTAGCCAATAAGGATTATTTATTTGAAACATTGTTTTTCTTTTATGATACTCTCTAATACTGTTGTCTAAACAATTTTTTTCCAATTTTTTGAAAAAATAATATTCAAAAGAAGATATAAAAGAAATAATTCATTTCAGAGTCAAATTGAAATATATATATATATATATATATATATATATATGTACTGACATATCCTAATTTATGTCACTATTTTAACACTTGTGGACAAAAAATAATTATGTAATCACTTCTAATACTAAGAAGATTTAACATATATCTTTTTCTACTAGTCATATTCGACTAAAAATTTACTATTTATCTATTAAATTATTCAATTATGAATTGGTTATACTTAAAAAAAAAAAAAAAAAACTAATTGTATATGTTGAAAAAGTAAAATAGCTAAGCTTGAAAATTTTATAGAGTTTTCAGTTTTTTTTCCCTTCTTCTTCCAGCAGTTTCACTATATATATTGTTTCAGTTAATGTCACTATGATTTTGACAAGAATCAAAGAATGTTTATGTTAAAACAAACTAAAGGAAAGAATGTTTATGTTAAAACAAACTAAAAGCAAAATTATAAAACAAGTAAAACATTAGGGATGGTGCAAAGCTTTTGCCTTTCAGATGGCCTTTACTGGATTTTGGATCAGAAATATAAAAAGACTAACGGATGTCAATAAAGAAAAATGTTAGATATTTGAATGCGAAAGGAAAAAAAAATATTGGGAACCTATATCAAATAGATAAAATGTTAAAAGGAAATGTGCCATATTATTTAAAATTTATGAGGGAGAACCTATTATTACCATAAGACCTGTAATCGACCATTGGGTATAAATATCCCTTAATATATAAAGATTGTGAACAAGAAATTGAATAATAGGAATAAATGAAAAAGAAAGAGAGCGAAATGAAAAAGAGTGAGGAAGGAATTGATAGAGAACATATATGTATACATCGGACAAATTAACTCCTTGTACCTTAACTTTTGCAAAGTGTAATACTTTACTCCAAAATAATTGACTTCATTATATTTTGCCCCAAATTTGGCAAAAGTTATATTGAATTAAAATATACCATAGTAAATTATATTAAGGTAAAGTATTATACTTGACAAAAATTATGGGGCAAAGAGGCAATTTGTCCTACATACATATATGACAATTCTAGAATGAGGTAGCCAAAAACTGCCTTATTGCTAGGCAATTATTTTAATAAAATTTTTGTTTTTCTCTTTTTATAGCTAGATGGCTAAGTATACGTACTTTTACACTTATTATACCTATTTATAAATCTATTTTAATTTATACAATGAGTATATAAGTTCTTATATGGGATTTTTAGAGTTCTACTGACAAAACAGATAAAAATTTACAAATATACGATAGCTAATGTTTCATATAGTGTAAAAGCTTAAATAATTAGAAAGATACGGTGATAAGATGCCTCCTCCAAGCTTAGTTCTTGATTCCTCAAATTCTCCCTCAAAGATTTACTATCAACAATATTACTCTCTAAATATAAAAAATACAAAGAAAAACTTACAAGAAAATGAAGAAAAAAAGTTAAGAACAAACGATAATATTAGTGTTGATGAGGAAATCAAGAAATGGAGTAGGTTAGAGCATGTCTTCATCTTCTTCCTCTCCTTCCATGGTTGCCACTCTCCCTTTATCTCTATCCCAATATGTCTCTTTCAACCCCAAAGATAGGGTTTTAAAGAGGTCGTATGTGTAAGCTTAAGGTAGACCGAATCTAGACCCTTGGATCATCAAAAAGTTGACTTCGACCATTAATTTTTGACTTAAGATGCAGACGATGGCGCCACCAGGCCAAAAGTTCTCAAGAGTTGTCGGTGCAGTACCACTTTTGGCATTGCAGTATCACTTTTCCGTTGGTCTAGTACCGCAGCTTCCCCAATATACCATTTCTTCGTTTGAGCTCCGATTAGCCTCATTTTCATTGTATTACGTTCGTATCGGATTCAACTTCGATCTCAATGGTTTAAAAAGCTCATTTGGGAGACACAAATTTACCTTAATTTACATCAACCACTCTCGTTTCATTCTCTTATCCACACAAACAAATACAATATCAAAACAATAAGAAAAACACTTGAAACAACTTAAAATAAACAAGCACATAACAAAACTTAAGGCAAAATAGCACTAGATAACTCCATTTTTATAGACTTAACATTAACAGTTACCGATTTTTCTAGTTATCAGTTAATAATCTTGTGACTGTTATCCCGTTACTGGCTTCTAGGGTTATTAGTCTTATGGCCGGTAACCGATTTGGCTACTTATTTTACTATATATATACATATACATATTTTGCTAATTTATTTTTCATAGTTTATTCTTTTTATTTTTATTTTCTAATTTCAACCTTTTAAATTCTTTTTCACTTTTACCTTTTTTTTTTATTTAAAAAAAATAAAACATCAAATCTTCTTTTTCTTTCTTTTCCCCTTAGTAGAAAGAGCCATACTCTTTTTCTCTCCTCTCAGTGCTTATGATTGGTTACCAATCTAGCTACTGGCTAGTAACATTGGTTACTAAAAAATTACCAATTTGGTTACAGGTAACTAATCTAATCAATAACCAATATATTTACAAGTTACAAGATAGGTTATTTAATTTCAAAGCGAAAAAATAATAGTAATAAAAGTATAATGAATATGTTAGCCAATAACCATTTTAGTGATTAGTAACCAATTTGGTTATCAATTGCTAATTTGTCAACTAGTGTATTAATTTTCGATATAGTGGCTAGTATAAATGATTGATGATTGGTTATTGGTTACTAGTTTCTAGTTATCAGTCACAAAAATAGACTCAAATAATCTGTTTGGTTTCTAGTTGCTGGAAATTGGTTACCTCTAGTAATTTGGTTACCAGTTACTAATTTGTTAACTAGTGTACTAGTTTCCGATATAATGGCTAGATACAAATGATTAATGACTGGTTACTGGTTACTAGAATCTGGTTACCAATCATAAGAATGGATTTTAGTAACTAGTTTAGTTTTTGGTTTTTTGTTATCTCTACTAATTTGGTTACCAGTTACTAATTTGTCAATTTGTGTATTAGTTCCGATATAGTGGCTAGTTACAAATGATTGATGACTAGTTACTAGTTTTTGTTTACCAATCGCAATAATGGTAACCAATTTGGTTTTTAGTTTCTAGTTACTACTACTAATTTTATTTTTAGTTTTTGGTTTTTCAAATTACTAACCAATTTAGTTACTAGTTACTCTATCTATATATTTCCAATTTGGTTACTGGATATAATTTTTAGTTTCTAGCTACTAGTTTTTCTGGTTGCCACTAACTAATTTAGTTACTGACTACTGGTTACTACTAACCAATTTAGTGACTAGTATCCAAAGTGGTTACTTATTTCAAATTGATGGCTAGGCACAAAGAAAAATAATTGATAATCAACCATTAACTAATTCGGTTCTTGGTTACTAGTAGCTCTGATTCTTAGTAACAAATTTGGTTACTTATCACTAATCTAGAGACTAATTTTCAAACAAAAGTAATATGGTTATTGGTTACCAGTTTCAAAACTAATTGCCAATAACTGATCTTAGTAGTTTCCAAATTAATGGTAAGTTACAAGAGTGATGATAACTAATAATCAGTAACCAATCTGGATTCTAGTTTCTCTATACCAAATTGGTTACTATTTTCAAATTTATTTAGTTTTTCTTTGGTTACCGATTTCTCTAGTACTAGTATGATCGTTACTCTTCTCTGGTTACTAGATTCTCTCTAGTTACTAATTTTTAATTTATTTGGATTCTCTCTTGTTACTAGTATTTCTAGTTACAAATATGGTCATTACTCCTAAAATGGTTACTAGTTTCTAGTTTTTTTGGCTACTAGTGTGATTATAAAAGCCAAAATAGTTACTGGTTTCTCTAGTTACCACTAATCAATTTACTACTAATTAAATTGATTAGTAGTAACTAATTACTAGTTTATCTAGTTTCTTTTCATACCGGTTTTATTGGTAACCAAATAATCAATCCAGATATTAGTTTCCAAATTCGTGTCTGGTTAGTTACAAAAATTTGCAATCGATTACTATAACTAGCTACTAACTAATATGGTTACCAGTTACTAATTTAGATTATTACTACTAATTACTATTAACCGATATGGATAACACTTGCTTCTAACTTCGGTGGCTTATAAAAAAGCTCTAGTAGAATTTAAATGTGAATCTAGCTAGTTATCCCTAGCTTAGACTCCACAACACAACTATAAAAATACCAATGTATAATAACATAAAAGCAAAAGCCGAGAAGCCAAAAATAATATACATTCAATTACCAAAACTTAAATGATTACACAAGAATAAACTCTGCAGGAAATAATTGAATGAGAATTTGAACTTAAATGGAGTAAATATCATTCATAATTCATAAACTTGGATCGAATAAGAGTAAACCCATTCTATCAAAGTTTATATGAGAAAATTTCATTTGAACTTCTATATAACTAATTAATCACAATTCACAATCCAAAGATAATTTATACGAACAAAGCTTAAACATATAACTAACCTTCCATTAATAAATAAACTAGTTCTATGGGAAAGCAACTAATTTTTTATTTTTTTTCCTCTTAACATGAATTTCAGAACCTGCTAAACTAATTTATAGATAGCAATAAGTACATAACATATATGATTGGGTAATACCACATTATTAACCTAGGTAATTCAAACTCAAATTCTCATCTAAGCTCTTGACCATTTTTCATTTTCGCTAAAATTCAAATACCCAGAAAAAGAATGACATATACCTTGGTCCTAATTTCAGAATCAAAATCAGCAAAGTGAAAATTATCAATACTAAGAAGAAAACCCTTCCATGGGAGCAGAAGTGTTCTTTAAGCTTGAAAAGCCATACAAAGATATACCTATTTTTTTGCCACAGTATTTGAAAAACTGAGATTTGTTTTCAATAAGCCTAAAATTCGATCACTGTGCTATAAGAATCTTTTCTTTTAAAGGAGATTTACGTGTCTCTAGATTTGTTGCACACATGTATGTGATATGTAAATTACATTGGGAAAAAGTTCGAAGAGGAATAACAAAGAATAAAAAATAACCAAAAATTGAATCATTCCTAATCCATTTAGCTAATTATGTGAAAGGTTCCTAAATTTTATGTCTCATCATTAAACACAAGAATAAGTATGAAAACCCTTCTCTAATTTCCACTCCCATAACATTCATTTCGGATTATTGAACATGGTTGATGTAAGATTTTTAATGTTACTGAAAAAATATACGCTTTTAAATAGTACTTCCAGGTTCATAGATTACAAAATAGTGAATACACATAATTTAGGGATTGATTTCATTTGATAACAATTTAATATTTTGTTTTTGTTTTAATTGGGTTAGTTCAAAAGGAAAATAATGGTGGACAAGATCCAAGATGTTCAAAAGTCAATAATAATTCTTTTTCACGGTTAAAAACCACAATTTTTTTACTTAAAAAAAAAAAACTTACCAAGCCTTCAACAAAGTATACATAATAGCTTTTACCATCAAATTTTATTCTTTTATAGTTCCTACTAAACAGAAAAAAAACCCCGAGTTCATCCAACTACCACTTGCTAGCTCCTAACTTACTAGATTAAGTTCTATAAACCTACCACTGATCAATGTCACAAACATCCAAGTGGTCATTTCTTTACCATCTTCTTCTTCCCATAAGCATATAGTTCAACAGCCATCTTGTTCCGGAAGAACGGCATGTTTCTTTGTGTGCATGTGTCCAATGGAGTGTTTTGCATCATGAACTCTATGAACTTCAACATAAATATTCCACAGTCTCCTCTGTTAAAGCAAAGTTAGAAATTAGCATTATTACAGTATAATAACATGAAACCGAAATTAATAATAAGTAACAACAACAGAAAGCTAAAAGCACATACCCATTATCCTGTTGTGGGATTCCATCTACGAGTTCTACATCCAATGGTGAAGTAGCTTCCTTGAGATCTTTCCGAGCATCAAAGAATCCAACTGATTTTAAAATCCATGGTACCATTTCCGCAATTGGGTGGCAAGCCAACATGACTTCTCTATCATGCTTAGCAGCACGATATGAATCATAAACATATAGTGTCCACCTTTTCAGATCAAGAACTAAAGGCACCCAATGTTTCCTAACGACGTTAAGAGGAATATAGATAGTGTCCACATAAACCCACGGCAGGCTATGGCACGGTTCGATTCCTTTCAACGTTTTCTGAATAAAGGCTTCTTTGTCCCATGAAAACTTTTCAGGGTCTTTCTTAAATTGTGGGTACCTTGCATTCAATATCACCGGAAACAACCAGTCGGTTGTTGTACATCGAGGCTTGAATACATCAGGGTGATCCTTCTTCTTCATGCGCACGAAGTAGAGAGCCACATCTATATGCTGCATCAAACATGATTTAGATAAGGAGATGGTTGTAACTCATAATGTGAATTTCAATATGTGAGTAAAAATTAACACATTTACCGTGGAATTCAGCCACTGTCCAGTTTCGTTCAGCAAAAAAAACCAATCTTTCTGCTTACATGTGTCTATATTGAAGTCAAATACAGGATCTAGCTTGTTCATAGTGTCACTGTATTTGTTCCTCCTGGAAAAAAATTTACACGTTAAGTAAAATTACAACGTACTACTACCCAAGTTATTAAGTAATAATAGAGAAAATAAAGGGGAAAAAAATGAGAACTATTACGTGATGGATTAGCTTCCGTCCAACTTGACAATTTTGCAGGCTATAATAAAATTTTAAGTGCTTACCTGTTTCTCTTGAGGCCAACTTTTATCCACTGATCAAACTCTTCTTTTTCATCATGGGGAGGAGGTTCAAAAAGATCTACTGAAAAGCAACGAATGTCACTCTCACTTCTTGGGTTGTTCCTCTCACGCTTTCTTTTAACAGAGCACTTATCTTCATAGTTCTCTTCTGCTTCAGAAAGAACAACACGCAACTCGTCGGTGATGTTGGTCTGCTGCTTGCTTCCAGTCATTTTCACACTCACTTCAGCTCTCATAGCAGAATTAGCCCTACTTGTACTTATCTCTTCTCCAACACTCTTTCTCACTTCTTCCCTCATTGAATCTCGGAATTCCTCTCTCACTGAAGAGAGGAATTCTTCCCTCATCGAAGCCAGGAACTCTTTCTTCATTGAAGCTAGGAATTCTTTCTTCATTGAAGCTAGGAATTCTTCCCTCACTGAAGCTGGGAATGCAGACTTCCAATCCCCCCCTTTAATAGGAGTATCCCCCGGTGTTGTGTCTATATTTTCATCTTTGTAATGTTTTTCGCTATCATTCTCTTGTTCATTCATATGGATCTTCCCGTTATCCGCAGATTCCTCTTGACTTTTTCCTTTACTGAACTCTTCTTGTGCCTTCTCTCCAGATGATTTGTCTTCTTCCGCGTTAGCAGTCTCATTCTTTTTCTCCAGCTGTTCTCTCCTCGAATAATCACACAAAAACTTTACGTACAATTCATCCTCCATCCCATTTTCATCATGTTCGTCGTGATATTTTCCTTTAGTGAACTTTTCTTGTGCCTTCTCTGCAAATGATTCGTCTTCTTCTCTGCTTGCAGTCTCATTCTTTTTCTTCAGCTTGCTTCTCATGGAATAATCATACAAGAACTCTTCAATTATTTCTACCTCCGTCCCATTTTTGCCATATTCCTCGTGATCTTTTCCTTTAGTGAACTTATCTTTTGCCTTCTTTATAAATGATTCGTCTTCTTCTGTGCTTGCAGTCTCAATCTTTTTCTTCAGCTTTTTTCTCCGATAATTATCACACAAAACCTCTTCATCTGTTTCACCCTCCATCCCATTTTCCTCGTACTCCTCGTGATTTTTTCTTTTAGTGACATTTTCTTGTGCCTTCTCTACAACCGATTTGTCTTCTTCTATTCTGGCAGTCTCATTCTTTTTCTTCAGCCTTTTTCTGTTGGAAGCATTGCACGAATGCTCTTCGTTCTTTTCATCCTCTGTAAGCTGCGGCTCACTTCTCACTTGAAGCTGCAAGGAAAAACACATTCAGAATTGTAAACTAATGTCAATTCTACTTGACAGCAAATTTAAACATTACTTGAGGCTATGCCAATATATATATTACTTAATATTACTTATGTCACGTTACTAAACATTACATTTACATTAGCAAAATTAAGAAATGCAGTAGATTATGTAATAACAAATACTAACCTCATCAGCATTGAACACTTCATCTTTAATAAACTCTAAGTCTGGATGTAAACTCATTGCCCAATTCAACATTTTGGGCATTTTCCTGTCAATCCTACATGCAAAATACTTTCTAACCAATGGAATACATTCACAAGCCCAGAATTGAAGCACATATGGGAATCCATGCAATTCATAAGAAAGATGACTAATGTTTGAATCCTTTTTTTGCATTTTCCGAATTTTTTTGTCTCGAGCTGTTACCAAATTTTGTATGGACTTTATCAAGCATTCGTACAAAAACCTACCCCAAGGAAACTCGTTAAAATCCTTAGCATTGTCTACAAGTCCAATGGCGAAGCTTTCAGTCAGTCTCCTACAGTCCTTGCCTAGTAGAAATCTCTCCAGCAAGTATAATTGTGCAAGCTTGACAACATCCTCATCTTTCTCCCCATTACAATTCTTGAAAGACAAATCCAGATCTTTGCCAGTCACTCTATCCTTCCCGTCAAAGTACCTGTCACGAATCCCATCTTTCAAATTATCTTCAACTTCAAGCAAGCCAAATTCACTGCAGTTCAATCCAGTTATTAGCTCAAACTCTTTAAGGCCAAACTCATACTCCTTGCCACTAATCCTAAACCACATTGAATTCTCCCCAGTGGGGCATGCCAACTGTCTCAATAATATGTGATGAATCAACTGTTTAGGGAATTGAATTCGTTGCAGTTGTAGAAATTGTCCAAAACATGTTTGTGCAAACAACTCTTTCTGTCTCTGAGTTAGTTTCTCCTTGATGTAATCGATCACTCGAAAACTTGAATTCATACTAATTTTACCCCTGCAATAGTGCTCTTCTTCTATTAAAGGCTTCCATTCTCTCTGTAACAAACAATAAACACAAGCAGTACATATTATATCAAGGTTGTTTTAATTGAGTTAAAAGATCAACATATTACATGATGGTTGTTTTACATGTAATAATTTTCTGATAACATCCAAGAACACACATGTCACCGTCCAATTATCCCCGAGCGTTCTTTCTTTTCTTTTAAGACAAAAAATAATATCATTGATGAATATGGTAAACTAATGCAGCCAAGAACATTCCCATCACCTAATTTGGTGTCCCTTCTCTTGCAAATGGGGTTCGTCATGGATGTTAACATCAAAACTAAAAAGGAAAAAGTTCAAATATAAAAAACAGCTTTAGCCATAGCACTTCCCTACTACTTTCCAATATTCGGTCTACCAAGTCTCAATATTTTTAAAATAAGTAGTACACAATGGTGCTTCACAAGCCATTTTCATGGTCTCGAGGACAGTTTTGTTTCGAGTAAAACTAAACCGTCCAAATAATCAAACCTGATCATGCAAATTAAAACAAAACAGAAAATGAATAGAAGAGTCCAATATTATATTCCGAGTCATTCTTTTGTTCTAATCAGAATTCTGCCCACAACAGTACAAACTTGCCTCTCCATCATGTCAATCATGAAAAAAGGAAAAAGAGAAAAATTAAAATCAACCCTTCCTTACTAGGAAAAATTAACCAAAAAAAAAAAAAAAAAAAGATGCCAAATCCTACAACCGAAGCACCAAATAAATGATAGAAAGCAAAAACATTTAGATTACCCACAAAGAACCTACTCCACACAAAAAAGTGCTCATTGATTCTAGAAAAAGGAAAACAAGAAAAAGAAACCCTTACAGGAGATGACTGGATTTTGTTTAGTGATGTATTCTTTTTCGTCAGCTTTTTCCTCTTGGAATATTCATACAGATACTCTTTAGATAGGTCATCCTCCGTCCCATTTCCCTCATATTCCTCGTGACTTTTTCCCGGAGAGACATTTTCTTGTGCCTTATCTACAAATAAGTCTTCTTCTTCCATGCTAGCAGCTTCATTCTTTTTCTTCAGCCTTTTTCTGTTGGAAGAATTACACAAATACTCCTCGTTTATTTCATCCTCTGTTAGCTGCAGCCCACTTTTCAGTTGTAGCTGCAAGGAAAAAGCATATACACAATTGTAAAAGACATTTAATTGTTGAAAAATCAGTCAATCTATATCCTATAAACTTGTGTCGCATTACTGAACATTACATTTACATTTACAATTTTAAGGACCGCAGTAGATTATTCAATAACAAATACTAACCTCATCAGCATTGAACACTTCATTTTCTAAAGACTTGGAGTTTGGTTGTTTACTAGTAGCCCAATTCAACATTCTGGGCATTTTCTGATCAATTCTGTGAGCAAGTTTCTTTCCTATCAATGGAATACATTCATAAACCCAGAATTGAAGCACATATGGGAATCCATGCAATTCATAAGTAAGATAACTAATGTTTGATTCCTTTGTCGGAGTTTTCGAAATCTTTTTATCTCGAGACCTCAATAAATTTTTGATGGAATGCTTTAGGCAATTATACAGAAGCCTACCCCAAGGAAACTTGTTAAAATCCTCAGCTTTGTCTACGAGTCCAATGGGCAATTTTTTGGTCGGTTTCCTACTGTCCTTGCCAAACAGAAATCTCTCCAGCAAATATAGTTGTGCAAGCTTGACGACATCCTCATCTTTATTCCCGTTACAATTCTTGAACAACAAATCCAGATCTTTACCAATCACACTGTCCTTCCCGTCAAAGTACCTGTCACGAATCTGGTTGTTCAATTGATTTTCAACTTCAAGTGAGCCAAACTCACTGCAGTTCAATCCAGTAATTACGGCAAACTCTTTAAGGCCAAACTCATACTCCTTGCCACCAATCCTAAACCACATTGAGTTCTCCCCAGCGGGGCATACCAACTGTCTCAACAATATGCGGTGAATCAACTGTCCATGGAACTGAATTCGTTTCAGTTGTAAAAACTGTCCAAAACATGTTTGTGCAAACAAATGCTTCTGTCTCTGCGTTAGCTTCTCCTTGATGTCATCGATCACTTGAAAACTCGAATAAATATTTATTTTACCCTTGCAATAATCCTTTTCTTCTATTAAAGGCTTCCATTCTCTCTGTAAGAAAAAATAAACACAAGCAGTACATATTACGTCATGGTTGTTTCACTTGAATCAAAAGATCAGAAATTAAAACATTCAAAATCACTATAATGTCTTTTACATGTAATAGTTTTCCGCTAACATCCAAGAACATACGTCTCACCATCTCCTTGTCCCCACATTTTTTTCCCCTTTTAAAAGCAAAAAGAAATTCATTCATAAACATTCTCATCAAAAAAATTTTTTACTACCCCTTTTGGTTTTCTCATGCAAATCGTGTTCTTCATGGATATGTTAAAGACCAATCACCCCCAAAAAAAAAAAAAAAAACTCTCAAAAATACAAACACTTTAGCCGGACTGCCGGAGCAATTCCCTACTCCAACTTTTCTTAATTAAAAAGGTACAGCTTCACAAGCCATTTCCATTGTCTCAAGGAGAATTTTTTTTTTTTTTTCCTTTTCAGTAAATCAAAACCCTTCAAAAGCCATATCTGAACATACAAATAAAGGAAAAAAAACGAATAAAAAATAGAAAAATTCACATATTATATTCCAAGAGTCTGTATTTTGTTCCAATCAAAGTTGTGCCGTTTAAGAGTACAAACTTGCAGTTTGCCTCTCCATTATCCCATTAAAGAAGAAAGAAAAAATAAAAATCAATTGTTGCACTTGTATTGAAGTCAGATTCAAACTAACACGCGCAAGACCTTTCCTTTCTTAAAAAATGAAAGATAAGAAATTGGAAAAAAAAAAAAAAAAATCTACAACTTAAACACCAAATAAATTGACAGAAAGCAAAAACATTTAGATTATCCCCAAGGAACAATCTCCATATAGAAAATGCCCATGATTCTCTTCTTTAATTTTTGTTTTCTTTCTTTAAAAAAAGCCCAACAACTTACAGGAGATGAGTTGATGAGGGCAGGTCCAGTTTTGAGGGTTTCAGTCTTCTTCTTCCCTGTTTGAGATCTCAGAGCGCTTGCCATTTTGGGTCAACAAAATGGGAACTTTTTTCTTTTTCTCTTTTTTTTTTTTTTTTCTAAAGGGATGGGAGTCAAATGTATATAGTTTCAGTAGCTCTTCAACCCTCCATAAAGTGGATGAAAACTCTTTAACAAGGGGAGTTGAATGACAAGGATCATGGTATTGTTGACAGAGGTTTCTTGTAAAGCAAGCTATTTATGGTCAATTAGCAGCTCTGTTCAGTGTTGATGATGACTACAGGCTTATGGTTTTTTTCACAGTTATAGCAAGTTTATGTTGGACCACTCCAATCACGTGGAGAGAGTGATTTTGATTTGAAATGATATGATAGGAAGAGAATGGAATAAGACTATGCAGACTGAAGAAAGATATGATTAAGGTGGAAGAAAGAGGCAGTTAAGGGTAAATTTGTACTTTTACTGATTAAATATTTATATAAAGGGTATTGAAAAGAAAATTTTAATTTAAATCTTTATTTCGTTGGTTCCCAAAAAAATCGAACGGGCAAAACATTTTTGAGCATTTTGTGAAAAGTTGAAAAAAAATAAAGCCAGACGTCTCAAAGTTTGAAAAGAGTTTATTCCCAAAAAATAAAACAAAAAACAAAAAATAATTCCATTGATAGCCAAT
>JXTC01000006.1:356687-370512 GCA_002914845.1 Trema orientale
TTTTTGTATTATTATTGTATTAAAAAAATTTATTTTTGCCCCCACCGAAAAAACATTCTCGCTCTGCCACTGCTAACCATGGTCGTTCGCGGCTCCTCACCCGCCATCATATAACCATTGGCGGACTCTTAAAACTTTTGTTCTCTATCAAAATTTAGATCATGACGATGCGAACCGTACAAACTAGAAGGGATGAATTAACAAGCAAGGCACCACCCTCAGAGAGCTTGACCCAGAGATTAAAACATAAAAATCAAAACTTTGGTCCGTTGGTGGAAAAAAAAATTATGAACAAGTCAAGGAAAAGAAAGTGGAAAATACTTTCTCAAAATTTTATGAAACTTTATTTTGAAACTTTTTTCTTTTCTAATTAATTTGTCAAAATTCTATATATTAAAACATAACATCAAATCTATCTCTTGCTCACTCCAGAAATTTTTTTTCCCCTCAATTTTTGTTTAAATCCAAATAAAAGAAAATAGAATCCCAAATTTTTTTTTCCTCAATTTTTGTTTAAATCCAAATATTCTCTCCACAAAAATCCAAGTTCCAAATATGGCCTTAAGCAGTTCGGATTTTTCAAAATTTTCAAGATTTACAGTAAATTTTCAGCCGAATTTGACTTTTGAAATAACAACAAAACTGATTCCTTATTCTATATGTAAAGGCGCACTATGACTGTCTAAATGAGTGGAAGATTGTTCTCGTAATAGGTTAACAAAAAGCTTGATCAACGTAATAAAGAAATTGCCCATGTCTTTCAATAATTTAACCATGACAAAGGGTAGGAACTTTCAATATCTTGACATACTATCACTGCTTTAACCAGGGATACAAGTACCTTATAGTAATATATCTTTTATAAATCGTGTAAAACAAGAATATATTACAGGTAGCGAGGACTTCTATGAACTTGTAGCCAGAACAAGCTCCTAGCTTCCCGCAGAATTTCTGCCGACGAACTGTTGAGATGCTGTTTTTAATCATACTATTATCGCTATTTCTTTTGCAAGTATGTTCTATGGTATCAGATGTAAAATACATTTTATGTTCATTAGGATTATAACCTTTTCTTGGGTAATACTTATCTGTTTAGCTCCTATAAAAGTAAAAGAAATGGTATATATCTTTGATTTGGTGCAGCAAACAAGAGTGGAAGAAATTAAGTCATGTCATGATGATTGAGGAATTCAATTATATGTGGAAATACTTGGTCTGCAGCCTGCATGTGAACGAGAATCCTCGATCAAATCATTAACAACATCAAAAACTATCAGACCAATGCAATGTTAAATTCACGACGCAGAGCAAATAAGATTAAACAGGAGGAAAAAGGAAATAGACTGTTCGTACCAGTTGACTTCCCACCAGATCGTAGTGAGCATAATGAGGACCGCCAGGTTCGCCAAGAATTTTTAAAGTAAGCATATGCTCAGGGATGAGCTTCGCTGTTTCTGCTCCATTTTATATTATGAAGATAAGGTTAACTCAATTTGACAAGATAGAGCTCACTAAGGGCACATAGATTACAGTCTACATGAGTTTATCTTTTACCATAAACAGCTTCTGGAGGACAAATTAGGTCTTGATCTCCTCCAATAGCTAATATAGGGACATTGGTTTTGTGAAGATGATCCTTGTAAAAGAAAGTTCCACTCCTGTCACGTAAACCACCTTTCTGGAAAGCTGATGTTAGCTGCAATAGAAGCCTAGCAGGTATAGTACCTGCAAAGTTTAATCAAGTGCTGGTGAACAAACTCGTTTGCAATGACAGTCAATAAACATAGCCGGGCGGGATAACAGTTTCCAAGGAGCTAATTGATGCAGCCAAAGCCATAATAGCTAAAGGATTGGACTTAAAGACCATCCCTTGAATAAATATATACACAAGAGATAGCATAAGACTGGATAATTAGAGTGAATGAATTAGAAACCCAGCCAGCATTGAAGGCTCAACTTGCAAACCGGGGTTCAAAGTACATACTACGATAGTTTCTGTACTTACAAAAGTTGTTCAAAACAAGCTTTTCATACAACTCTTGCTGCATCATCTCTTGAGAGGAAATTTGAGATTTCAGCCAAGACAAAACGTAAGGAGGACGGGATGCCAAAGGATGAATAGCTGAAATTATTGCCCCAACTGGAATGGCAGGAACATTCAGAGCCTGTGCAGGGTCTGCCTGAAATCCATAGTAACGCATTGATTTATTATTACCATACTTTGTCAACTAGCAATATTTGTAAGAGTAAGGCAGTCATAGTAGCTCAAGCAGATAAATTCATTTAACTTGCCAGGGGTAAAAGTAATTTGAGTGATGATCTTGAAGATGTGTAGTCAAGTGACGATGCCAAAGTAGTAATTGATGCGAACCCAGAATCATTCCCTTCAAAACCTTCAGAAACAACAGATTTCAGCACAGAAGATTATAATTATGACTGAAAAAAAAAGAAAACAATCTACTACCAAACTAAAGTCACAAATATATGACATTTTGTCTTTGTGAATTCTAAGAGATAATCATAAACATATAACATTTTGTATTTGTGAGTCTAAAAGATAATAGTGACAAAATGTATGTATGTTGAATTTTGCCAATAAAAAAAGGCCCCAATCTCTAAACCAATGTCAATTAAGAGAAAAAATGGAAGTAATGGCTAATGCCAGTAAAAGCTATTCATAAATAAAAAGATTGCTGTCGCAGGTATAAACTTGCCTACCATGATACTTTTTTTCCACTTGTTTTGACCTCAAATTTTGGGATCTTTGAAATGTCAAAGGGTTGATTACAAAAGGAAGAAGTTTATTCTTGTAAATACTTTTAAGTTCAGCATTTAAATTATTCATTTTTTTTTTATTCCAACTAGGGGGAAAAAAAATAGTAATTCATCAATTGCACAGAACTGTTAGGATCATAGTAAATTCATGAGTGCTCCCTTTTCTACTTGATTAGTAAATTAGACACTGCATAGGCAAAGTTGGCACCCATAATTGATCCTCTAGCTCAGTAGACTTTGAACCAAGTACAAGCCTGCTTGTACTTGGTGTGTTTATCCATGATTACATCTCATCAGAATTTAGTATTGTGTACAATGACAATCCAAAATGACTTTAAGAAGCTTACTTAGAACCACTGTAACATGTCATGAGAGATCACATCTAGTTATCCTAAGAACTTATATCATTATAATTCCGAGTCGTTGAGAAATGATCATCACAAGCTCAATTCAGCTAAGTATACAAATGTTGTCATTCAAGCTTTCCATTTTTAGCAGTTAAATAGTGACTTCTATATTAGCCAAGCCAATAAAACCACTATATCTTCATTTAGATTTAAGCCTTAGATTGAAACTTATACATTTATGTAAAAGAACCGTCACAATCTGGTGAAGCTTTTAAGTATCTAGAACAGTGTATAGATCCATCTGAAACAGGTTGCTAACTTGTTCTTTTAAAATTGCACTTTCGTCCCTCTATTAGACGACCTCCAAAAACATTTGCAATCAAGTAAATCTCTCCAGAAATGACTGTCACAGATCAAATTGTAGAATTGTAATTTTTCATAATTTATACCTTCTATTACCATTTTGCAGAAAATTTGTCTGTTATGAACATGAACTATTGGTGAATTTCTTTATAAGGTGCTTTTATTTTCTCTATTTAAACATTGGAGTTTACTAAAATCACTTTAATTCAATTGTAAAGGCCCAGATATTATGGTTACAGAACAAAATATAGAAACCTGAAGAACCAACAGAATGCAGTTGCTCCAAAGCATGCAATGAAAGTAGGTTACTAAAATTAAAAAAAAAAGGCAATCAGTTCCACTAAAGATAAGATTTGGAAACTTACAGGATCGTGAAAGCATTGCGTATAATAAGATACCACCCATTGAGTGACCAATTGCATGCAACTTGCCGTCACTAAGTTTGCAATGAGTTCTTATGTACTCCATCTACGACAACAGAAGCGAAATTTTAGATATTTATTCAACAACGGTGTTCAAGTAACGCTTTGTAAGAGAATTATGCAGTAATTGATTTGTTCAACACTTGGGTTGGGAATGCTCATTTGAACACAAACTAAGATTAACCCTTTTCTTTATTAAAAAACAGAAAACACACATGGAGAAACAAAATTCTTGGGTTCTGTTCACTCTGTTCAAGAAGAGAGATGTCCAAAAATCATAATTCGAAGTTTAATCAATCTAAGTAATTTAGAACAAAATTACCACGTGAATAATATAAATAAGTCATCAAGTATGAATTTGTTTATATGAAGGACTGTCACCTCACCACAGCAGGCACATCTTCTTCAACAAAGTTATCGAAATCCCAGTCATACTTAAAAATTAGCTCAAACTGTTGTTGCAAATCTCCTAATGTAGTAGAAAAGTTCTCTCGCAGGTCGAAAAACTGCACAGGGAATAACCTTTGACTTTCTTTAATGATATCCAGAAGCCACTGATTCAATTCTGTAATTTGGCTTGCAATAACAGAATTTTGACCTGCTTCTAACACCCCTGCAATTTTAAGCCCAACATGAATGAAGCCTTCATATAAGGATGTAAATAAGCAGAATTTAAGCTCTAAAAACTCTAATACTATCCGCAAAAAGAAAATTTCTTGACCAACCCTCATTTAGTTTGTTTGATAATCTCTGAGATAAAGGCACAAAAGCTTTCCTCAATTTTGTCATAAATTGAGGTTGATATAGCACCAAATGTGTCCGTCTCCTGTTCACAAGAGAGATGTCAGAATCCGCAAAAGCACGAAGGTTTGCGGTTGAGTGCTGCCTTGGAGGAAACACACCATTTTGTGCATGAATGATCGAGGAACTTGTTACATTCTCAGACATGTTGATGAGAGGGTGATTATCTCTGTGCAAGTCCAATCCAAGTGTGCTCAATCCAGCACCTCTGACTTCCAGAACCCATGTATCGAATCCATTTCCAGACATGAAGCGTGCAAATGAGTTCTGAAATCAGTCAAAAACACGTCATCAGTAGGCATACAAGTGAGGAAACATTACAGGAGCTTAGTCTTTTGCTCTCATGAGCATAAAAAAGATTACTATTTTATATGATCAAATATCAGCAAAGCTTTTATTGATCCCCATCTTCTTCCCACCCACTCTCTCTCTCTCTCCCCAATAATACTTTAGGCCCTCTTGGCATGTTTGCTATAATTTCATTTATTGGAATTTTTTTTTCATTAACAGTGTACTGGTGGGCAAGCTATATCAACTAATTTTTCAAAAAAACGAGAAAATTCAAAAAGGTATTAAACTAGCGACCATCTTCTAGAATGGCTAGCTTCTTGTTAAATTTTGGCAACCAAGTCACAATTACAATTCTTGAAGCCGCAAGCGTAAAGCAACTATACAAAAATAAACTGTATATTTGAGTATTATATATATATATATATTTGTAACATCTACATATGTAAATATAATGGAGTTTCAAACCAAAAATTGAAAAAAAACAAAAAACAAAAAACAAAAAACCTGAGCACCTGAGGAGAGAGATCGTATCCAGTAGCATTTGTGGCTATCCCCGACAACAACAACAGGGGGTGATTCTTCGCCTGCACCTGTCGATTCACTTCTACTCCATTATCAACCAAATTGCATGCATGAATAAATATACATATAAGTATATATATATATATGATGTGGATTTTAAAATTACCTGCTATAACAAGTTTAACAACAGTTACAATTTAGCATTAATTACAAAGATTCTATATATCTCAATACACATAAACATATTATATATAACTACAAAAATTGAAAAAGGAAAAGGAAAAAGAAATGACCTGTGGCTGTGGAGAGGGGAGGTAGCGCCAAAGAGCGAGGCTCCAATCGGAGTTTGGAGCCTTAACAAAGTGAAGCTCGTCGGCCGTACAGACGGAAAATCGCTTGTCTTTACTCTTCTCCACCGCCGCGCCATTGGAGCTGGAGGACCCTGACCCTGGCCCTCTACCACTCACCCTCAGGATCCGAAAGCTATCGGGTCTCGGGTCGGGCCTTAAACCCGGGTTGCGTACTCCGCTAGTGTTGCTAAATCTAAATGCGAATGCTGTACCCGATCGAAGGAGATCCGAATGGAGCGCTGCCCCAGACAACATTTTCTTTTTAATTTTTCTTTTCTTATGTTATATCCGTGTGTGTGCTTTCTTTTTTTCTTTTTTCTTTTTTTTATAATGTTATAATCTGGTTTGAAGTCTACATTGTTGAGAGTTTGTATGGTGATATATATGTGTTAAGAGGGTATTTTGGGTATTATTTGTTTTTTTTTTTTTTTGGTGCCGAGGAATGTCGTTATGGTATGATGTTTTGTTTATGGATAGAGTTTAGATTTTGGAAGCAATGATTCTTGATTGAGATAATCCACAGGTGGATAATTAATGACAGTTTTGTTGTATGCGGTTGTGGCTTGGCTTATGGTAGATAGAATAGATAAAGGGTGTACGCAAACGGAACAAAGCATTTGATTTATTGAGCGGTATCTAATCCTCATTTTTTTTTCTCTCTCTTTTGAATCTATTTGGATTCTTCATTTTAGTAGGAGAGTTATGGTGCAAGAGAAGTAAAATTCCTCTTATACATAAGAGTACATTTAGAGCCATTCGATTTAATCCAATGATTGTAAAAAGTAATAGTCCTAAATTATAACAAATACACTTTGGTATAACAAAATATGTCCAACTTTCTTTTCTTTTCTTCTCCACGATATGAAGCAAATCTGGTTCTCTCTCTCTCTCTCTCTCCCTTTTCTCTGTTCTCTTTCTTTGTCTTGTCCATGGCATTCTTCTAATTTAAGACCTAAAACTGGATTTTTGGCATTTATCTACTAAGATAGTAGAAGGAAAAAAAATGAAAATTTAAGGCCATCTCCTTCTTTCTTTATCTCTTTCTATATCTTCTACATGACCTCTTCTAATTTAAGGTGCTCAAAGAGAGTTTTTGATTTGCATTTTAATTAAGAAACTAAAGAAAAAAATAAAAATAAAAACTAAAAATTTACAAGTATAGGAATTTGCTTTCGGGATTTCCTTTTGAGACTTTGTACTCATGGTGTGATAAAAACCTCAATCTCATCTTTAAATATGCATAGAAGTGAATTTTAACTTTGTTTATAATTATTTTTCTTTTTCTTCTTCACATTAAAAAGAAAGGATCAATAAGAAATCCTATGTCAAAGGTGCAGGTGCATTAAAGAACAATAGTGGCTTGTGATTTTATTAGCTTTTACTTTTTAAGGTTTCTTTTTTTTTCCTCCTTGCAACAATAGTGATTGCTCTACTTTTGAGGTCTCTAAGAGAAAACGGAGAGAAAGGGTTTAAAGAAAGAGATGAGATATTTTTCGCTCATAAGAGTAACATCAAGTGGGGTAAAGTCTATATAATAGTTAGTTCTTAACCAATAGAATCTATTAAAATTCACTCTTATAGTAGGATATATTTTGCCTCTCCTACACTATAATTCACTTTTAGGGTTTTAACTTTTTATTTAGGTTAATGGCACAAATAATCCCTGAACTATCACACTCGGGGCAATTTGGTCCTCAAAGTTTCAATTATGGCAATTAAGCCCTTAAAATTTCTAATTTGTAGCAATTTAATCCTTAAACTGTCTAAATTACAACTTGTTGTTAAATTTTGAGCATGTTGTAGTACTTAAAAGTGTATTTAAAAGAAAATAAATTAAACAAAAAAAGATTTAGAGAAAAGAAAAGATGCATTCTTCGTATTTTTTAGGGGGTCTCGGTGTTGCAAATTTTTAGAAAAGTTTTGTGATTGTCTACTTTTGTGCTTGAAATTTCCCAATTACCTTTCAAATACAATTTCATATTCTATCATGTACTGCTTACATATATTTTTAGTCAAAAATTTAACAGTAAATTATAATTTAGACAATTTAGGGACCAAATTGCTATAATTTAGAAAATTAGCGGCTTAATTACTACAATTGATATTTTGAGAACAAAATTGCCACAAATTAGATACTTTAAGGAACATTTGTATCATTAACCCTTTTATTTTTTCCCCCTTTCGAATTACGTATATTATCTTACTTTGGCCTTGAACTATAAAAAATTTATAAAAATGATCACAAAAACTATAAAAATAGTCCTTCCGTTAGTTAACAGAAAAGAAAAAAAAAAATTGCATGCTTGCCATATATGATTTAAATTTGTAGGTCAATTTAGTAATTTGTAAATTAAGAAATACAATAATAAAAAAGGGGTTAAGTATGTAATTACTACTTTTTTTTTAAATGTTTAATTAAATTACCATAATTATTAGATTCTATTACTTTTAGGAGGGAATTAGTCAAGAATTTGTCAAAAATTCATCAAGAATGCATCAAGAATCCATCAAGAATCCGTCAAAATCACCATCAACGTAAAGAATCCGTCAAGAATCTACCAAAATTGTCAAGAATCTGTCAAGAATTCATCAAGAACCCGTCAAGATCGTCACTGATATCAAGAATTTGTCAAAGATCGTCAAGAATTCGTAAAATATTCATAAAAAATCTGTCAAGATCGCCGCCGACATCAAGAATCGTTTAAGAATTCATCAAAATCGTTAAGAATTCATTTTAAAAAAGTCATATAGAAGTAGATTTAATTAATGAGGAAAAAAAGGTGGCATACAACTAATTTATTCAATAAAAAGTGCTTCTTTCTAAATTCCAAGCCTAAAGTACCAAAAATTGAAAAATCCCCGATTGGGCAAAATTTTTGAAAAATCCCGAATTGATTCAGAAAAATATCACTTTTTAAAAAGTCATTTAGAAAAATACTATATTTTCTTCCAAATTAGTACTTTTAGTATTTTTCAATAGTATTCGAGATAGCTAGTTGAGTTAATTAGGGTAACCAATCTAGTTACTTGAGATAACTGGTCAAGTTACCTCATTTGTTGGTTATTTCAAGTATCTCATCAATTAATAAAGATGGTATTTTTCTAAATAATTTTAAAAGTGGTAATTTTCTAATTAAAATCTGGGATTTTTTAAATAATTTCAAATTCTGAAATTTTTCTATTTTTTTGAAACATTACCTTAAAAAAAAAAAATCAAATTTCCTCTAATAAAAACTACTAAAAAGAACAAATAACATATTTATAAAAAGAAAAAAAAGTCAACTTTTCATTGTAATTTATTTAGTATAATTTGATTAGAGTTAGATTTTAACTCAAAATTAACTTAAAAGGATCTAGGTATGACAAAAATAAAAGTTTGAGGAGTCAAAAGCTACAAAATAAAGAATAGGGACCTAAGTGATATATTATGTAAAGGTTGAGGACTTAAATGATATTAAAATTGTTAAATAACAACTGAATTGGACGGAAAAGTGAAAAGGAGATTAAAGTGATACGAATGTGTAAAGCTAGGATCTAAAAACTACAAAAAAAAAAAGATTAAGGACCTGATTAATTCTCGCAAGAAAGGTTGGGGACCATAGGTAATATAAACCCATTTAGAAACATATATAACCTATAGTGGTGAACTGTACTCGTTGTATGTGAAGATATTTCGGATGAAATAATTGAAATTAATTTTTTTGCGCCAATTTACTGTGAATGATAGTTTGTTGACACAGGAGAGCAAATATATATATATAGGGTCATATTTCAGTAGGTATTTTTTCTAATACTACTTATAAGTACTTTTTTTTAGCCTTTAGATCATAATGATCTAACGGCGACCATAATTTGATTAGTTAGAAAAAAAAATACATTATTTAATGCTTTTCTCTCTCTATCTCCTGCCATAAAATGACGTGCGTAATAAATTTTAATTGGGCAAAATAATACCTATGAATAGGTAAAAAAATCTCAAGAAATCGTATTTTACAAATCACAAAAACTAGTATACCATTCTCGTAATATTTATATCGAAAATTGTGCGAGACCTATTTTCTCAATGTTTATTTAATATTACAACGACATATTATACTTTATATTTTGATTGTTTGTTCAGTTTACTTTCGTTTTGATTATTATCAATATTGAACTTTAGATTTAGGATTTGTTACAAATTTATGCCCTCTCTTGGTCAAATACTAATTTTGATCATTTAAATTACCAAAATACCATTAAAAGTTTACACATATATTTAAAAGAAGTCAAATTCAAAACTTATATAAAATTGATAAATTTTTAACAAATAATATTTTCATTTTGTGGGTTTTTGCATTTTTTAAATTATTTTTTTAATAATTGCTCTTTTAACAATTAATTTTAATTAGTTTTAAATTTAAATTAAGTATTAAAATTGTGACATCCCCCGATCCCACTCATGTACGTGAGGATATTCGTAAAATTATTTAGTGAGATCAGGAGACGCCACTCGACTTAGGACTGGTAAAATCGGAGAAAATTAGAACTTTTTAAACTTCCTGGAAGAAAACGAGAAATTCCACTCATAATTATACACAATATAATTTATACATATATACACTCTGGCAAAGTGGGCCTCTCATAAAATATACATAGTATATATACTCAAAACATATACAAAATTCTCTGTCAAGAAACCACAGGTCAAAATGCTCATATACACAAGCCGCGGTCGGAAATTCGGCGCTCCTCCTCTAACTCACATTAGTATCCTCTGCAATGTAAGAATATTTATGAGTATAAAACTCAGTAAGTAACGCATGCAGATGCAGAGTATACATGGCAGATAACAGATAATCATATGATTGAGATCCCTGTGTATATTGTATTGCCTGACAAGACCGTGAATCGCATACTGAGCCACTCAGAGAACATATAACATATCATGAGCAGTATGGAGGTCTCGAGTCCCAAATACATCTTAAACCCCCCTCTGTGTACTGCAGAGGTCCACCCCATACCGCCGTCAGAGTGTTCCCGAAGGAACCATATTATCCCCGAAAGGACCAGAGTGTTCCCGAAGGAACCAGAGTGTCCCCGAAGGAACCATATCACATATTTGGGCGCTGGCCCGCCACACCCTATTCACCAATACTCGTCAGGCAATATAAATACACCACGTGTTTATGTCTCATGCAAAGCTGAATGATAAATGCATATGTATACATATCCACGAATTCCATATCCACATATTTCATAGATTCACAGAAATACAGAATTTCTTACATTGCAGGTGTGACGTTACTTACCTCGATTTCGAGCTTTTAGGTATTTCTTGTGAAATGCTCTTCTTGCTCTAGGTACAGTTGACGTGTCCCTATTTATTTAATTATTTTACATATTCGTCGGGTTATTATGCATGTAGTGCTTCAAGAATTGCTATTTTAGATTTGATATAAAATACACTATTTTCTTATATAATTCAAGCAAGAGAACTAAAAAGACTAATGCTTAATTTGACACAAAATACAAAAAAAGAAAATAGGTTACTGATTCTTCACAAAACCAATAGCAACAAGCAAATAAATGTTGTCCCAAAATTTATTCACATGAATTAGGAAAAAAAAAATAGAGAATAATTTGTACTAGACCAAAGGCTTGACTAACATTAGGTTGTGAGGCTCGGACCCATAAACACATATACTCACAAGAAAAATGCATCATTGACAAACTGTTTATAAACATAAAGTTGACCCAATCAACAATGGTAGGATCAAATAGAGAGTTGAAGTTGAATATGTATTCCCAAAAAATAAATCTAAAATTTTAAACTTATAATTAAATAAATATACAGTAATCTGCACATAGGTCTGAATTAAAGAATAACTTAGAATCAAGTTACGTGTGTTAGGTCCATAAGGGTCACTCCAAAGTTCGAACAATTTATAAAAATAAATGTCTAATTACCAACGCAATACAATCTGATCAGTACCTTCATTTATAAAGTAAAATAAAAACTAAAACCAACTCATTATCACAAGACTTCAGCAACGTTTGCTCAAATAAAATAATCGACTTGCTGAATCTTTTCATTTGATGTACCTACATGCATTTTCTAATTGAATCTTCGGTAGTATAATAATTAACTTCTAACTTCATGATACTTCTCCAGTAATTGTTTAAAGAACAGCCACTTAATGTGTAGAAGAATTTGTCAAAATTTCACACAATTAAAAGAGAGAGACATATTAACAAATATCTTCTAAATCAAGGAAATCAAGAGCCAAACGTTCATACAACACCAAAACAAAACTTTTTTTTTTTTTCTGGAGATTAATAGATGTCGAAGAGAACATTACCTTCTGAAAACTAGGTGAGCGAGCTTGCTTTGATAATGTGTGGTGTTGATTCTTTTTGTTTTTAAGGAAACAAACGGAAATGAGGAATCAACAAGAAAGTGACGAGTTTGAGTCGGTGGAGACTTAAGATGGTTAAAGTAGTATTCTAAATAATCAAAGGGTTGCTGACTAAGTGATAGTCTCTTCTAGAATTACATACATATAAATCTTTTACTTTAATTAATAAAATATTGATTTAAATTTTACGTGGTTATAAAAAAAAAATAAACAAGGATTTAACTCCATCATAATATGTAAGTATACATAACAAGGATTTAAAAAAAAACTCTATAAGAAATTTAACTAATCAATTTCTTAAATTAAAACTTTATTAATCAAATTCATCTTAAAAAGCAAACACTAATGGGCAAAATGGAAGTGGATGACGTTTTAATAACAAACTTAATACACGTCAAACCTGTACCAATGAGCGTATTTCGAGCATTTCACTGCAAAAAAATTACTTACTAATTAGGGGTTAGTAGAATTAACCAAATTCTAAAACAAGAAGTCAAAATTATAAGCACGTATAATAATTATGTACAAAGAATGTATATATATATATCATGTTATTTTATACTCTCTAAGTATGTGAAGGATTGAGTGTAACAAGAAATTTAGGAATAAAATTAAAGAAAATAAAATGTAGTAGAATGATGTTATTATTAGCTCTTTTAATTATATGAGGAGTTGGGTGTCATATGAAATTTTAGGATATCACAAAAATATACCCTAAAGTTTAAAAGAGTATTTTAGTAAACTCAATAATTAAAATTGGTGTTTGATCAAAGAAAGTATAAATTTGTTACAAGTTTCAAATCAGCAGATTAATGTTGATAATAACCAAAACACAATGTATAAAATTAAACAAATAGTTAAAATGCAAGGTGTAAAAGTGTAATTTATCCTAAATTATTTGCATGTGACCTCAAGGTGATGAAAACAGCTAGTTAGAATGCAAGGTGTAAAAGTGTAATTAAGCCTAAATTATTTGCATGTGATCTCGTATGGTGACTACTGGTCACAATATTGTGGGAGATATTGCCCAATAAATGCCTAAGTCTAATGAGTGAATCGGGTATTGGTCACCTAGTGGTGACTTTGGTGAGCGTACGTCTACTAAGTGACCACTCCCTTTGTGGTTGAATCCAATGGGTATGGGAGTCCTGTGAGAAGTTCAATCGATGCTGCGATATCACCCTGTAGCTGACCAAATAATCAGTCACCTAATAATGAGTTACTCTAGCGAGTGTAGACTTTGGTTAGTGACTCCAACGATCAACCGTGCATTAATTAGTCCAAGAAGAGAAGAGGGTACAAGTAAGAGTAATGCAAAGGTATTCTCGGAAGCCCATAAAAAAATTAGTGATAACATTTCTTTGAGTAGTGATGAAGCTATTCACGTCTCAATATTTGGTATTATTTGGTATTATTTAGTATATTTTAAAATATCAAATATTTTAATGAAGTCTACATATATGGTAAACGATGAGATATGATGGCAAAAGATTTAGTGTAATAACCCAGTTTTTGTAAGGGTAAAACGGTCATTTGACCATATAAATTAAAAAAAAAAA
>JXTC01000006.1:381572-394987 GCA_002914845.1 Trema orientale
TTTGGTTTTGGGAAAATACAGCCGTTATGCTGCCCAATTTTCTGTAAATCCCAGAATAATACCAAATGAGTTTTAAAGCATGATTTCTTGATATACTTGATGCATGGTTACTACATACTTTATGATATGTTGTACCTACCATAGGATCACACACTTGAGTTCTATTTTAGCATCATGGTATTTAGTTCGCTGGCGAGTTGCTGCAGCGCTAGGTGAGAGACCTAGGCCCCTGCGCAGGTTTTGCTGACACATCTCCGGATAGTGTCAGGATGCTGGGTATCTCTGTTCAAGAGGTATTACAGGACCGTGATGAGAGGATGGGAGCTCATAGATATACTTATACTTGGTTGATTTATGATATGTACAACATGATTATGAACATGGTGACTTTGGTTTTAGTTTTGATTTTGAATATGTGATTGTACACGAATATTTGTAAACTTGTTTTACAACTGGATTTTGGAAAGGTACTAACCATGCAGGGTTTCAAAAGTTGCATTCATACTAAAAAAGTATTTGAATTCCTACTGAGCATGTAAATGCTCACCCCCCCTTATCTTTCCCTTCTCAGGTGGTGTACAGTGTGATTTGAGCAACTCCGGAGCGGAGTGACTAGGACTGCAGGATTTGTTCTATTTAGTAGTTGGTAAATACTTGGTAACTCACTTTGGATTTGTAATAACAGTTAAGGCTCATACTTTGGGATATAGCCTATATTATCTATTATGCCTACTTGTGATGACAATGGTGATGCATATTTATGTTTTATTACTATTATTAACAGTCTATGTCTAGTGGTGATCACAAACTGTGGGAATTTACAATTTGAATTATTTTTATAAAATTTTACAGAAGCTGTCGTTTTTCAACTAATTGTCGTTTTTCTAAAGAATTGCAGTTTCTAAAATTTTTCAAAAATAAATTATGAATTTCCATTGTGAAATTCCCCTTCTGCCATTAGCCCGGTGTTTGGGTCGTGACAATTATTGCTTACATCCTCTCTCTTGTTTTATATTTCAAATAATAACGCATATAGGTATAGCAGCATAGCACTAATATAAAACTAAAGAACAGCTATGAATAAACAAAGGGAAAGCTCAAAAAAAGAGTAAACAAAGGAAGATATAGTACTAAATTAGAAAAAAGAAAAAAAAAAAGAAAAAAGAAAGAAAGAAAAGAAACACGTACCTGAGAGTCTCTATGAGAGAATATATAGATCGTACTTATAAGCTGGGCTATGGCTGCTCAATTTTTAATCTTAACATAATATTTTCATTCAGTTACTTAATTTTTACCCAAAATAAATGCAAAAACAAAGTATTTTTTATTTTTATTTTTAAATTAAAGCATGAATTTATATATTTATGTGAAATTATTTGGAAAATAAATACCAATTCCCTCTTGGAATTTGATTAGTGTTTCTTATTATAATATAATTGGAGTCAATTGTCCAAATAATTTCGCATAAGTACGCATGGCATTACTCCATAAATTCGTACCAAAAAAAGAAATAAACAATTCTGGCTTTGCATTTGTCCTACGTACCAGGAGATTATTCTCCATATATATAGTTAGATATCAAAACCTAAAACTTATCCTAAATTACATGCATCATGGTCTAAAATCAGGAAATTTCAAAGTGTTTTATCCTTTAATTAATTAGTTTTTTTTTTTTTTCTCTTCAAAAACCAAAAGAAAAGTAGAAACCGTATGGAGTAATAATAATAATAAGTATACACCCCTTCCCTCGAAGCCAGTTTTTTGGTGATTATAATAAACTCTCTTTGTGTTGATCATTTATATCTTTCACAAATTTATATATCGCTATATCTTCTTCTTCCTTTTTTCTTGTTTTTTGTTTTTTGTTTTTATAACTTCAAAGAGTAAAGAAATAGAAAACATGTATAGCACTAATATAAAACAAAAGGAAAGCTACGAATAAACAGAGGGAAAGCTCCAAAAAAAAAAAAAAAACAATAATAATAGAATAAAATAAACAAAAGAAAGCTATAGTACTACATTGAAAATAAAAAAAAAAATTGGGTAAAAAATTTAAAAATGTTTTACCGGGCTGAGGCTGCTTAAATTTTAAGCTCGACTTAATGATCAATGAGAGCATATGCAATGTATTTATAGGCCTAGGCCGCCTTAATTTTCATGTAGGTACTGAGAGTCTGAACTCTCCATATAGGTGGATACTAATACCCTAAATTTTCCCTAAAAGAAAATCCTAAATCACTTTCATGTAGGTACTGAGAGTCTGAACTCTCCATATAGGTGGATACTAATACCCTAAATTTTCCCTAAAAGAAAATCCTAAATCACCTAGTTATTTTGGTTTATGGTAAAAAATCTGTAAAATAATTTAAATTTTTTTTTCTCTTTGTTTTTTTGTCAGAAAATATAAATTAAAAAGAAAACTAAAAACCTATCCAGTAAATTAATAAAGAAAATAAATATACACCCTCTCTCCCTCAACGCCAAGTTTTTGGTTATGAGAAATTTTCTTTGTGGTGATCATGTATATCTTTTACAATATTTTTTGAGTAATAATCTTTTACAAAATTATTAATTATATCATCTGTCTTCTTTTTATTTTAAACAATAAAAAAGGGAAACAAGGTATAGCACTAATATAAGACCAAATTAAGGACAGCTACAAATAAACAAAGGGAAAGCTTCAAAATAAGAATGAACAAAGGAAAGCTATAACATTGAATTAAAAAGAAAAAGGGAAAAAACACGTAGTACCTGTTGAGTCTCAATGAGAGCAAATGCATTGTATTTATAGGAAAACACTGCTTATTTCTTAAGCTAAATGTAATTTTCACGCAATTCTTAATTTTTGCGCTAAAGCATTTGAGGCTGAGCTCGTGTTTTGAGAATTATTATCTTATATTCTTGCTTGAATTACTTAAAACAAATGTTAGTTTTAGGTACAAAACAATTTTTGTCACTGTGAAAAAAAGTAAGTTACAAAAAAAAAAAAAAAAGACTGATTCATACTTTGTCGCTATAAATGGTTTTTGGCTAAATTCTGTGCCCCTATATTTCATTATAAAAGATACCGTTTTTTCTTCAATAATATTATGAACACAATTTGGGTCGATAAGAAATTTGATTATGAGTATTATATATATAGAATCAATACAAGATAAAACCATTTTACAAAAAGTAACAGTTTGGTTAACAAGGACATGTCGTCTTCTCAAGAATCTATAATAGGTTGTGATTTTAATGCTATAACTTTAAATGACATAGGTTCATTTACAAAATAAAATTTTGGGCGACATTGTTGATGGCCCAGATTTTTATTTAATATATAGCATCGACATCTATAGACATTTAAATTTCAATTTAGTTTTAAAAAGATTAAAAGTATTTAGCATATTTTGCTTTTTAGAAACGTAAATAACCTATATGAACTGTCGTCACTATATGTGAAGACATTTCCTCTAAAATAATTGGGAGTGAGTGTCTTGTGCTGGTTTACTATAAACAGTAACAATTCGGCGCGGATTTTACTCGCCAAATAATATCGCCATGCCTATAGTTGTCACTGCATGTTTTGCATGCAGTGGCATATTGGCGCGAGTTCCATATTTAATGCATCCCATTAAAATTAACATATGTTGCCATCACTTTAGTTCAATAAATAACGACTACATATGTTGTTCTTTTTTAGTTGTCGTCTACTTTGAGCAGAGCACGCGAGCTAAGTGACAACATAAATTTATTATTGCTTTTTCTTGTTTTATAGCAACAACGCACTCTTCTTATCCGGGAAAAAAACACACACACTTACATATTCACTTGTTGTCTCTATAACTACTAGAGGAATGGTAGCTGTAGAGTCTATCTCATACACTGTCTCAGAAGCTGGTTTAGGTATACGATATGTATTCTTTTAGGCTCCGTTTTTTTGAATCTTGGATTTTAAGAAGGAAAAAAAAATTTTAAAGAATTCTATTTTTTTTTATTTAGATTTTATCAGAGATTGAACGAAAATTTTTTATGAAGATTCTGTATGGGATATTTTCAATAGATTTAGATTATAACGAAAAGATTATGAAAGAAAAAATTTCGAAAACTAAATTTTATAAAATTTTAGGAAAATATTTTTTTTCTTTTATTTTCCTTCAATTTTTTTCTCATAATTTTTTTCCCACTAAAATCCAAGTTCAAAACACAGCCATATACTGTTTTCACAGAAACTTTTAGAATACGGTAATGGATTTTTACCGTATTCATACGGTATTAATTTTGGACCGTAGGATTTCGATCAAGTGGTAGGAAAATTCTAGTACTTAGAGTTATTAGGATTAGCTTGAGTACATCCGATTAAATATATATTCCATACTTTTTAATCCGGATCTCACTCTCCAAATATATTTCTCTATTTCTCTCCGTTCATTCCATTGTAATTCATGGATTTTAGCTTGGAGATGGAATTGCTATAATCGATTCGTCGGTGTCGGCGAAATAAAAAAAAAAAAAAAATCAGCCGTTATGAAAAGGAGATCTGGATATGGATGATTTTACAGTAAAATAAATTTTAGACTCTTTTGTTGGAAGAAGCCTACATTGAAGGGTTGAATTCTGCATTGAAGGATTCATGGGTTAAATCTATTTGAGAAAATCACTTTTCTCTGTTTACTTCATAAAAAGAATGAAGCTTTCATTGTAATTTCTTGTGATTAATAGTAATTAAATGGAGGGAGGAGCTCATGAACACAGATCATAAAAGCCAATTTCGCAAATTAACACTAATGTTCCAAAGCTATGTTCAATTTCGTAGAGATGAATTCTCCACAAACAGCCAGAAAATTATCGACTCAGTCCCAAGCACTGGCAAAGCCATCACTGCGAAAATCATCACTTAAAGAATATAAGCATTTTTGCACTTACAGAACTCCTTTATGCTTAAAAGGAAAAAAAAAAAAAAAAAGGCGAAAATCATTCTCAAGGACTCATTCTGTTGTTTTCTCCTTATATAAATCACATAATCTAAGATTACAAAGTACTATTGCCGGAAGAGAACCTATTTGTCCCATAAAATACATTTGTGACTGAGGAAGAAACAACCCCGGAAAAAAAGAGACCAGCCAAATGAAGCAGTGAAGAAGGGCTTCACAAGCCAAAGCCTCCCATAGCGCCACCCCTAGATGATCAAAGATGAGCCATTTGAATTTGAGGGTCATCTTGCAGAACTGCACAAACTCGTTTTTAATTTTTTTGTCTTTTTTATTTTTTATTATTTTTTTATTTTCAATGTTTCCCTTTTAAAAAAAAAAAAAAAGAGTATTTAAGCCACCAACACAGAATAGAAGAGGAAACAACTATACTCCAGTCTCCACTCTTGCTTGTCTCTTTTTTTTTTTTTTTTGAAACAAAAATCTTTCCCTTTTTTTAAAACAAAAATCATCCTTTAAATCTGACCATAAAACGAAGACCAATTGTTCATTCACAAGTATCAATAATAAATCACATCGACCATGTAAAACATAAATGAGCAATTTATCGATATCCGGTTCAGTTAACTTTATATAAAGAATAAAAACATCACTGCTTTCTTTAGTAAAAGAAAGAAAAAGAATGGGACATGAGTCTATTTATTTGATATAGTTCAAATTAAACAATTTGCAAATAAAAAGAAATTAAAGGGGAAAAGAAAATAATACTTTTGAGATCGAAAATCGTTCGAATTAGGAGACGACAACAATAAGGTGAGTGTTGAGACTTGTGTCTATGAATACGATATGATTAACATGATGAATCCGGAATCTGAGGCTGCACTCAATTTTAGTGCCACAAATTTTGGGGCCAAAAGAACGAGAGAGTTGAGATGAGATGAGGTTTTGGCTAGGGCTAGGTTTAGTAATGGCTTAGTAACAGGTAGGACCGGAAACCTTCTTTGGTATTTGGGAAGAAAGAAAGCTTTTTTCTATTTTAAATAACAAAAGAGGAGAAAAATAAGAGTGGTCTCGGTAATCAGGTATAGATATTATAAAGGGCTAAAGGCATTATTAGTCTCCAAGCTATTATCACTTTGGCATATTGGTCCTCAACCTATTTTTTGTGGCATTTAAGTACTAAACGTTTCTCTTTTTGGCACCATCGATCCTTTTGGCATATTCCATCTAAGATTCTGTTAAAATTTATTTGAATGAGAGAAATTTTACACCGTTGATCCCGATTTTTCAATTGTTTAACAATTTGGTCCATAATTTTTTTTTTTGTATTCATATTTCTGATTAGTAAAATTACATCTGCCAATCTTTCGGAAAATTAAAATTCAAAGACGGATATAAAATAAACATCTTATTTAAAAACCAAATTCAAAAAAGAAAAAAGAAATTATATTAATAAACCTTAGTTTATGTCAAACTATATTATAATTTTGTGAACAAAATCAAACTATAGTAACTTTCTGAAATAAAAATAATTATCTTACTATTTTTAAAACTAAAAAAAAATTTCACATACACGCTTTTATACTAATCAAATTTAACTGAAAATTTACTATATCCATTAAATATTCATATAGTTAGGAATGATTATTCTAAAAAATTAATTAACTATTTGCAGCAAATAAGCCTGAAAAGTTTTATAGTTTTCTGTTAAATGTTCATTTCTTTATGTAATTGCATCTGTCAATCTTTTGAAAAATTAATTTTTTAGAATTTTAATTTTCTAAAAGAACGGCAAATGTAATATTGTTAATTAGAAATATGAATACAAAAAAAAAAAATAGAGACCAAATTGTTAAACAATAAAAAAGTTGAGACCAATGGTGCAAAATTTCTCTCATTCAAATGAATTTTAACAGAATGTTGGATGGAATATGCCAAAAAGGACCAATGATGCCAAAAAGAGAAATGTTTAGTCTTAAATGTCATAAAAAAAAAGATTGAGGAACAATATGCCAAAATAGTAATAGGTTAGGGACCAATGGTACTATTAATCCTAATATAAAAGCTGAAGTTGAATTTGCCAGTGGAAGAAAGAAGGGATGGCAATTCTGTTATATTTTACAAAATCAAAAGTTTCTAGTTTGACGAAATTTCTCAATTAATTGTGAAAAAAGTAAAGGAACACTTGTCAGATACCTAAACCAGCGTATGAGATAGTTAGGGGTGTAAATCAGGCCCAAGCCCAGCCCAAATCCAAATTTTCAGGTTTGGGCGGGCTCGGGCTTGGGCTTTTGGGCTCTAAGAAAGACTCGGGCCAGCTCAGGCTAGGTTTAAATTAGTAAAAATCATGCCCAAAACTCAGCCCTAAAGGCTTCAGGCTTTATGTTTAGGTCGAGTTTAACCTTCGGGCTTTTGTAACCCAAATTAATATATACATATATATAAATTAGAATAGGGAAATAGTGAAAGAATTTTTTTTAGCACAATTAGAAAATAATACTTATACTTTAATTTAGAAAAACTCATTCAAAATTATTCAACTCACAAATTTAAGAACCAACAACTTGGGGAATATTTCTTCGAAATATAAACAAGAAAAGCTGATGAAATATTATTGAAAAACAAGTGACAAAATAAAACAACTAAACTTCAAAGACTTCGTCCTCTCTATCTTTATCACCTTGAATATTGGAATCAAAATCATCTTCTTCTATAAGGTATTCTAAATTGGATATCAAGTCTTGTATTATTTTAAAAAATTAACTATTATTGAAAGATTTTAATATCAAATAATTAAAATATTTTTTCGACTATTTATAAGTAGTAAGTCACATTTTCACTTGGAATATATAGTACTTTTAAAACTTTGGGTATTAAATTCGGGCTTTTTATAAAAAAAATATTATATTTTTTGAGTTTCGGGCTTTTTAAATCGGGTTTTAGGTTTGGATTTCAAGCTCGGGTTTTGGGCCGGGTTTCAAGCCGGGTTCATATGAAAAGTACTAGGCCCAAGCCCAGCCTTAAGAATTATTGGGTTCGAGCCGGGGTCGGACTCGGGCCGGGTTCGAATCAGGCTTTTTTCGGATTAGCCCATCAGGTTTTGGGCTTTCGGGCTCTTTTTACACCCTTAGAGATAGTGTGTGAGATAGAGCTAGCATTCCTCTTACTACTATTTCTTATAGTTAATGTCCAAATAAATTATTTGCATGTGACCTTATAGTGTCCAATAGTCACACTGTGGGAGACCTTACCTAATAGATGCCTAAGTCTGATGAGTAAGTCTAGTATTGGTCATCTATTGGGTGACTTTGGTAATCGTCTACTAAGTGACCAATATTGTGGTTCAATCAATGGCTATAGGAGTCTTAAAAGAAGTTCAAACGATATCACATTATGGGTAACGAATAATAAGTCACCTAATAATGAATAATTCTAGTGAGTGTAGACTTCAGTATGTGACTATAACTGTCAATAATTGCATTAGTCCAAGAAGATAAGAGAGTAAGGGTAATGAATTGGCTATTCTAGGAAGCTCATTAAAGGTTAGTGATAAAAATTCTTTGAGGAGTGCTAAATTCTTTTTCTTTTCTATTTTTATATCTCATTGCTTGATACATGGATTCTATTATGCTGTATAATATTACTAAAATGTGAGATATTTTAGTGGAGCTCAATTGAACATGTGAGATTCATTTCCATATATTCCTAAGTGTTAATTGAAGTGTGAATGTTGTTCTTAATGATTCTAACGCAGAAATATATTGCCCAAACTTGTAGCTTCCTTTAAAATGTGCTTTTTTGTCCTTTTCTTTTTTTTTTTTTCAATCTTTTGTTGTTGTAATAGTAGAGTGCTAGATTTGAAAACAGAATAATTCTGCTTGTAAATGCTTGAGTAGCTGCATATTTTTGTCCAACGTTGCTCTTTTCTACAGAGTGAGAAACAAGGCATGTTGCCTATATAAAACTCAAGAATTATGAAGTATTAATGTACCCAAACTGAGTGAATTAGAGAGCTCTTTGAATAAGAGTATTTGGGTACGTGTTTATATTTGTGTGAGCCTTTTATTTTCTTAGATCGTTAATTCTGGGTATATTTATAACTGAGAGTGATTAAGTTCTTCGGAAGAAGAACTGGGCATCTTTGGGAGAAGATAGGTTATAAAATATTGAAGAGAGTTTAAGTGTGCAGGAATAAAGATACACCGAAGCAGAGAAGATTGATCTAAGTTTTGAAGGGATTTAAGAACATGGAATCAAGTAAATAGAGTAGAGCTCGCAAAACCTACGAGTGATGGAGGACAAACACACTACGTTAAGAGATTTGAGGAAGCCTTACTTTGAATAAGTTAATTGATGTTTGTACTTTAAAAATTATTATTAATACGTTTCATTCTCTATGTGTGGCACTGCGGAGTAGGAGTACTAAAACACGTAAAAATCTCGTGTTTCACGTTACTTCTCGTTTTTATTTTCAGTTATTGTGTGTTTTACTTTGGAGTCTGTGCACCACTATTGCAACGACAGAAATACTTCATTATTACAACCACTGTAAAAACCCATAATTTATTCGAGGTAAATTGGTCATTTGACTATTTAAAAAAAATAAATAATAATAATTAAATTCGAATTTTGGTTTACATAAAAGAATTTTCTAAAAACGTGGACTAAACTGCAATTTTGGAGACTTGAATGATGAAATTCTCGAATCAAGGGTTTAAGTATAAAATCCGGAACCCATTTATTGGGTGACACGTGGTCAGCTCATTTTCTTCTCCTTTCTTATCTCTCCTCTCCTGATTCTTTCTATTGTCTATCTCTATTCGCCAGCCGATGGAAACGACTCCTCTTTGACGACCGGCCTTCGTGACGTTTCAGGTGCCACCATTGGTATAGGTTGACGTGTCGTCTTGCAGCTCAGTATCGCTGGCAAATGCAAAAAATGCCGTAGAGCATTTTTGGCCATAGGCAACTATTTTACTACCCCAGGACCTCAAACTGGCCTTCATAGCTTCTTCTCATCATGAGAAATAACGTGGTATATATATCTCAACTCCATTTTGTCCGGATTGAATTTTGCCATTGTTGAACAATTTTGAGATTTTAGGTTTAGGAGTTGACTTTTTAGTCTGACTATTAGATCGTAAAATTAATGTCATATTTGTGATGTACTTTTGAAGATATAAAAAATGAGATATATATTGACTATGTTTGGTGACGGGCGTGGAAAACGAAATCAGACGGCTCCAATTTTTTGTCTTTTTACGTGCTACAGCGTCGGATTTTGGCATGACCTGAATTGATCAAGTTATATGTCTAACTGAGCTAATTTGAGTATTGGGAATTTAGTGATAGAGTCCGTTTCTCGATTTGAAGCTCCGTTGGAAAAACAACATTCTAAAACAAGCGATCGAAGGTTCGAAAACGACCTCTCGATCCTCCGAACGGTCGCTAAGCGACATCAAAAGCACTCTATAGTGTTATATTGCTATTCTATCGAGGAAGGGATCCAATTACCTTGATTTCAATTATGCTTTAAAAAAATTTAAAAATGGGATGAAAAAATGAATTTTATAATTTTATTAAATTTAGTTGTTTTGAGTAAGTGATTTGGTGTATTGTAGATTTGTGAGATATTATGGACTATTCTAGATTTTTTTGTAGTTTTGTGTAGGTTTAATTTTTGGGTTTGTTTAAATTATAGGCAATATGCTGCCGAATTTTCGAGAGCAAAAAATGAATTTCTAATTAAAAATCAAAGTACGTCTAAAATGTTGAACCACTGCATCGTTGTTTTGATATTTCTTATATTGCATGTACCATAAAATTACACATGAGATCTATCTTAGACATCACGGTATTTAATAGGTAGCCAGTATCCCCGCCCTTAGTGAGAGCCCGTAACTGATACTAGTTCCTCTGATTACCTCCACTTAGTAGGTGTAGGCATTTAGTTACATAGTGTCCCTCCGATTTTCTAGGATATGTATCAAACAGAGAGTACTTAGTACACGTAGTACGAGTTACTCTAGTTTGCAATGAGATAATGTGAGCTCATGGAAAAGGATGATTATGATATGTGCTTTATGGTATCGCTATATAGTTTTTGAATATGGATTTGATGATGGTTTTGCTATATGGATTTGACCATGTTTTTCTCTATTGTTTCAATTATGGTATTTGATTTTGTTTTTGTTTTACTATGATTTTCCATCACGATTTTGACTATGTTTTGAATATGGATTTCTCAATTATGTTATTTGGTGTATAATTGGTTTGGAAAATTCGGATATTTTATGAACTATTTTTCAGAGTAACTAACTATGTAGGTTTCTTCAGGGCAAAATATTGTTCCAAAAAGATAATTGGGTAGTCCACTGAGCATTTCATGCTCACTCCCTTTATTTTCCTCTCTTTCAGGTGATTGTTTATTCGACATAGTATCTCGATGACTAGATAAGTTGGTTGGCTTATGCCTATAGTCCTATTCCTGTTCCCTGATTGATGTTTATATCCCATTAGATTTGTATTTCCTGTCCAATTACTTAGCTAAGCTCTGTGTATTTATTAAATGGATATATGAGGATAGTTTTACTACTATCTAAGAAATTTAATGTATAGAAGAGATATCATAGGAGAGCATACTTTCAAAATTTTTAAGTATTTGGAATATGGTTGGATCCTCGTAAATTTACAAAATTCACCAGTCCCATCTGTTGCCTCAACCATTTGAGTTTCAACCTCTGAATTTCAACTCCATCTAACGTTATGTGTCCCGAATCCGGATCATAAAATCTCTGTAATAAAGCTATGACTGTCGATTTCCCACTTCCGCTTTCTCCAACTAAGGCAACCGTCTAAAGCGAACAAAATAGACCTTAAGAAACTATTTGGAATTCAATACATTATTACTTCTACTAGTTATGTATTAAAAAAGTAGATTATTTACTTACCTTGCCAGAACGAATAGTTAAACAGAGGTCTCTAAAGATATGAATGTCTGGCCTTAATGGATACTTGAAGCTAACATGGCGTAGCTGAATCTCTCCCTTCACGTCATCAATGGTCTCTCCAGACTCATCACTCGGGTCAATCTTTGACTTTCGGTCTATTATCGAGAATATAGAAGCAGCGGCAGTTTTGGCTTTGCTGGAATCAGGAGCGAATGAGCTTGACTGAGAAATTCCCACTGCTGCCATTGTCAAAGCAAAGAAAACCTTAACAAGGGTAAGTGTTTTATCAAGCTAAGTTTTTTTATCAAAAATAATTAGATTTTTCTTAAAACTTTAAAAGATATTTTTTTGGACAAATAAGAGATTTCCTCTGATATCAAAATGATAATGTTTTGAAGACTAAAATGTAAAACTCAAGTACCTGTTTTGTTTCGGATTTTAAAAATTTACTATTTATTTATATTTTCACTTAAAATTACTAAAAATCACGGCTTCGGATATCCAGTCGTGATAACAACAGATACGATTGGAATTTGATTAACTAATTATTCAGTAATTATGAAATAATTAGTTAAAAATTGGCATTCCTATGAACCGGGTCTTTCAAATAAAATTAAAAGAAAAAAAATGAGAAATCTAGAAGTTTCTAACTTTAACAAGAAGATTTTACTGACTAATTTGGTTACCATTTCTATTCTCAAGTGGGAAAAACTTAAAACGAGCAACAGTCCTAGTCCATCATATATTGGTCAAATCAAACAAGCTCGTATTAAATATGATTGGAAAAGCTAAAATAAATGTAAGAAAAAAAAACGCAAAGGTATTAATAAGTACCATATACAAAAGATGTCAAATGGTTATACATATGGCTTAGCATATGTACCAACAATTAATGGCTGAGAAGTAGACTGCAAGATTGGTTAGAACTTCGAATCATAAGCGCTAATCAGCCTTGAAGTCTGCTACCCAACCATTGATTGTTGGTCCAACTATATGGAGGAACTCTAGGAAAATCGAATGCAAAGACAAAGTATTTTTAATTTTTTTTCTATGAATTAATACATAAATGTCTATATTTATGTGAAATTATTTGGAAAAATGACTACTAATTCCATCTTGAAATTCGACTAATGTTGATTCTTTAGAATATATTTAGAGTCAATTTTCTAAATTATTTCACACAAGTATGACATTCATCCATTAATATGTAACAAAAAAGAAAAAAAAAATATTTTGGCTTTGCATTCGATTTCCCTAAAGTTCCTCCATATAGTTGGATACCAATATCCTAAATATCCTAAATTTTTCCAAAAAAAAGTTAATGGTTTAAAATCAATGATGTTTTACACTCAATTTTTTGTTTTTTCAAAAAAATTAAATGAAGAGAAGAGAAGAAAACCTATCGAGTTAATAAAAAAAAATATAAAAAATAAGAGCTAATATTCCAAACTCAAAGCCAATTTTGGTTATAAGAAACTGTCTTTAATTCTATTTAGCGGGAAAAAAAAAGGTTAATAAAAAAAAAAATAAGTGTACACCTTCTTTCCAACTC
>JXTC01000006.1:395660-429046 GCA_002914845.1 Trema orientale
CCACAGATTCCCGTTATTCCCCACAGATTCCCATCCAACGATAATTAAGGCATGACCCTACGTAGGGACGCCCCTACCGTAGCCATCCCCTAACAAAAAATGAATAAAGCAACTATATTAAAAGAAAATTTGTTTTTTAAACAAAAATATGCGTGAAACAGATTAAAATTTGTACATCTTTTGTTGTTTTTTTTTTCCTAACGAATAAGATAGTTGAAAGTAATTTGGGACAAAATTTTTTTTACTAGTTTCATTTTCTTATTAAAAAAAATTGACTAACTCATCAGGTTACTTATCTTTTTTATTTTAAATAACTTTCTATATTTATATATGTATTAATTATAATAATTTTTTTTAGTAAATCCACTAATATTATTTTAGCCATTAGATTAAAATCCAATGGCCCAGATTAGAATACCCATCCATGGAGTAAAAACAAAAATCTCTATTGAAATATCACTCATATCTATAATTATCTATAATACAATTATCTATAACACAAAATGATTTAGAATTTTTAGTTTTTTATTAATTATAAATGTTTAAATTATCTCCGCTTAACCTCGAAAGCCGCCCAACCCATGCAACATAACATGACTTAATTTGGTGGGGTTAATTTTCATTACTGTGTAGGTTGGAGATCCATTTTTCCTATACTGTCACTGTATTTGCTGTATGAGTCTTTGCTACGTCATGTCAACTGCATCCCATATATCCTTAATTTAGATAAATTTTTATAATTCTCACAATATTTTTATAATTTCAAATTATTTTATGATATTTATATGAGGTACATAGCATGCACCTGACTGACTATATATACTTAATTTATATGACTATCTATATTCTTTATGTTTATGTATGCGGATTTTCCTATGTAGCAAATCTTGTTTATTAATAGGAATTTACCCCATAACTGCACCGTCACATATTTACGTCTATACATTTCAGAATGGTTTTATTTTCGCTTCTCTTTTTTCTCTTTCAGTCCCTCATTTATTAATTATTAAATAACATAAATAATATTATATAAAAGAACATAAATAGACATAAATAATATTAAAAATCTAGAATCTTTTTTTTTTAATTATTTTTTGCTTCACATACCCCTTAAACATAACTGATTAGCAAATCATTAAAAAAAATCTTTAAGCAAATCTTAAGCAATCAATTTGTTTTTAGGTAAATAAAATTTTTATAGTTATAGAAAAAAAAACATATTACAAATTCCAATTCTAACTATTTCTCTGAACTGAACGATAATTCAAGAACGGTTCAAGAACCTTAAAAAATATTCAATAACTCTACTTTATTCTCTAATTATAAAGAAACCTACAAAATACTCAAAAACACTAAAACATAATTCAAGAAACTCTATTTCTCAATAATTCTTAAGAATCCTAAAAATTTTATTTCAAGAATTCTATCTTTCTAAGAAAAATATAAAATGATGAATATTTCAAATCCCAAAAATTTAGCCCCTCTGTCGTGATTTATAAGATGAGTTTTTGTCAAGAAATTAACAAAAGGTTGAAGAAGATCAAAACAAATGATTGAGAAACTTTTAAAACTAATGGGTGGGAAAAGAAATTTCACTTGATTTTTTATTGATGGCTAATTTTAGAATAAGAAAGTTTAAAAGAGTGTGTGTTAAGAAAATGTTTAATTTTTAAATTTTAGAATGGGGCCATCTTTTGGGACTAAAATCAAACACAATCCAAAATATATTTACTAGAGTTCTTACTTTGAAACTCTAAACGCTCTTGTAATCTCTCTCATATAGTTGAAAAAACCATCGTAGACATCGGTCATCTTTTGGGGCTAAGCCACACTAAATTATTCTTGTATTATTTACTATTTAGTGCAATTTTACTATTATTTGTAGTCGAATTTTTGATCGAGGGATTTGTCCTATTTACCGTTATAATTCACCTATAGCTAATTAGATGGTTATCACAAAAATTCTATCAACGAAGTATCATCAATTGGGGTTGGCTCCATAGATAGGACCCATGTAGATGTCCTTGACTAGTTATAAGTATCTGACTAAAGAACGGTTTACAATATGAATTGGCAAAAAGAAGAGGAAGAAAGAAAATGGATGAAAGAATTTGTGAGTGGATTTTGAGATGAATGGTTATTTGGTAAGAGATATGATGGGAGAACTGAATGGAGTAAAAGTTTGAAATAATGAATTAATTATTCATTGGGTATAATATATATACCAATCCAGTAGGTTTTTTTTTTTTTACCTGTATCAATTTGGCCAATGAAAATTTTTTTTTACACATTTTTTTATATTAAAAAGTAAGAGAGAAATAGCATTAATGATGTACGTCTTTTCTGCACATTATTATAGCCATTGGATCATCATCTAACTAAAAAAAATTACTTATACATAGGTTAAAAAAAAAAAACCTACTGGATTGGCAACCATATATATATAGTTAATTATATTTTTGGTCCCTAAAGATTAATGCAAATAATCTCATTTTGGTTTCTGATATTTAAATTGTCTTAGACGCATCCAACTATGCCTTTGTCTCAACTATAGTCCTTGAGCTTTTTGATCTCACATTCAACCCCCAAAAATAACCCTAGATACCTTCACCTAATATGTGGCCTCCTCGTATTGAGGTGTTCATTTATTCAAAATTGACCTATTTTGGCAAAATTCCAACCTATCCAATTAAATGTCAGTTTTTGAAAGTACCATCCCATCTACTCCAATATGAAAACCTAAATCCAATCCAATTCATTCCAACTAAGGCCGAATATTTTTTTTTAGGTATCCTAGTTCAATTTTGATTAATTAGATCTAATCAAAATTGGACTTCCGCCAATTCTTTTGGATTTTTCTATTATTTTTTAAATATTTCGAACCATTTTTATATAAATATTATGTTAGGGGGGAAAAAAAAAAGACGGTGTCATTTGAATTATTCTTCTACAGAATAAAAAATGAAAAAAAATAAAATCCAAAGATCAAAAATTAAAATGTATATATATATTTGGTACTGGAAATATTAGAACGAAGTTCTTAAGTGGACTTAATATGTATGTGTCTAAATAAAATAAGTACTTGAAAGATAGATAATCCGCATTTCTAGATCAGTTTTGATTAGTAATTTTTAAGAGTCAAGAGTGAATATGATCCAATCCGGGTTAGTTTATGAAAATTAATCCAAATAAATTGCATGAGGTCGGTTATTTGAAAAAAAAAATAAAGATTGGACTAGTCAATTTGGTTGATTAGAGTGGTTTGCAAAATACACCATTGCCCTTCTTAATAATTTTTTGATGAGTACACCATTTTAAGTTTTAAATTATTTTAAATACAAAATACTCCTAGCATTTATCTCATCAAGGATTCACATTTGGACTACATAGGAGAGGTTGAGTTATTAGACACCTTGTCTAGTACCTCTTGATACCCTGTCTAGCACTCTAACACTCTTGATATCATTTTTCTAGTGCAAAACTTAAATATATATATAAATATATTTTTCTTTTCTTTTGTTTTTAGTTGCTAGACTCTAGCGCCACTTAACACCCTGTCTAGTGTCGTTTGACATCCTGTCTAGTACGGCTCGACGTCATGTCTAGTACTTTTGATACTATATCTAGTGCTAAAAAGTCAAATATACGTTGACTTAAGGGTGTATAAGTCCTTATATGCCTCTTTCTTTTAAAAGGGGTATGTTTCATCTAAAAAATATTGAGATGGGTGTGTTTTCTAAAACTCACTATTAAAGAGATGTATTTCACCTAATTTCCCAATTATAGTTTTGGTTCCCTCTCTATGAAAGTCGCACACAAATTTTACTCAAGAGAAATGTAGCCAAATTGTATTCATTTTCTACATCATAAAAAAATTTGGTGGACAGAAGGCACAACTATAAGCCGAATCATATTGAATTTGACTGCTACTCATTTATGTTCACGCTCAATACTAGGGGTGTTCAAAAAAATCGCCAAACTATGGAAACCGCCCAATCCAGTCCAAACCGCCCAATCCAGGCGGATTCTCGTCTTAAACGGCCGATTATGGATTAGAAAAAATAAAATCCGACTTGGCCGATTTGGTTTTCAGTTTTAGACAAATTCAGTCGGATTCAAACCGAACCGGCCAATAAGTTTGTATATATATATATATTTTAAAAATATGTATAATAGTAGTTAAAAATTTAAGCTCATTCATTCTAATTGAGTAATGATTACTTTTAGCTCATTTAAGACTATGTCACTTAAGACTCTTATGATATTTTAGACTTTAAATCTTGTTGTTGTAATGTGTTTAAGATTAAAGACTTTAAGTTTGCTATTCAATTTTGATTAGGTTGTAAGTTGTAACAAAAATTTAAGTTTAATAGAACTTTTGATTTGGTTGTAGCTTTTAACTATATTATAGTTTCGTTTTATATTTTAACTTTAAATTTTAGATGAAATATGATTATGATATGAGCTTAGTTGATGTTGTAATAATTCAAATTTTGTAAGTTTTTAAACCGCGGAAACCGCCCAAACCGGCCGCAAAAATGTAGGTGTGGTCTGGCCAGTTTGAATCGACCATCTCAAACCGCACGGATTGGTAAACCGACCAAATCACACATTCGGATTGGTTTCTGGATTGGCGATTCAGACCGTCCAGACCGGCCATGAACACCCCTACTTAATACTGCTTTAGAAATTTGGTCATCCCTGTTTTTGAGTACATACTTCACTATCAAAATATGAGTATAAAAATATATTCTGTATAAATAATCACAAACATATACAATTGTATATATTAATATTATATAGACTGTCTAACTTTACCTAATTGAGTACAAAAAGTTACATAAATAGCCACGTCACAAGTAATTTTTCAAATTACAGGCGACAAAGTGAGATACTCTACTGAAATTTAGGCCCAGTAATGACTACCCCTTTTTTTTGCCTTACGTATTAGCAATACCTTCTTTTTTTAATTTTAATAGTTTCAAATCCGTTTGAGATAATATCAAAACTATTCTCTGAGTTTTGATGAAATGCTCAATATATCCCTTCAGTTTTCATAAATTATAAAAATATTCTTTCTGATTGGCAAATTAATATAAATTTCACCCTTATATCTTATTAGGTCAAAATTAAAAAACAAAATGTCAAAATTACCCTCTTTTTAAACTTGTAAGAAAATAAATATTACTTAAAAAACAATAAATAATATTCAGTAAAGAAAAAAATAGTGGTAGATGAAAGAGAAAAATGACTAAAAATAAGAAGATTTGGTGAAAAAAGTCCTATATAATTTTTTCAAAGAAAGTTTTTTATTTTTTTAGCTATTTAATTGTATTTAGGTAATGGTATCTTGGTCATTTCAAAAAAATTTATTTATTACAAGTTTAGAGAAAATGTAATTTTAACATTTTGTTTATTAATTTTGACCTGATAAGCTATAGGAGGTGAAATTTGTATTAATTTGCCAATCAGAAGAGATATTTTTGTAATTTACAAAAACTAAAAGGATATATTGAGTATTTCATCAAAACCCAGGCAATAGTTTTGTTATCATCCCAATCCATTTTTAGGAATACATTTGAAGCTTGTTTAGAATGCAGTATAATGATGAAATTAGATAGAATTAAATTAATCATATTTGGTACATAAATATGAGATGTATTGGATAGAATTAAAATAGTTCACTCTAAAAATAGTACCCTTAGAAGGGGATAATTATATCCTTTTAAGAATTTGGGATTGGGATAAAGTAGGAATTTACGAAAAAATAATAGAATGTTTTGAAGTGATAGAAAATTTTATTTTTAGAAATTAACTTTTAAAAGTGGTATTCTTTAAGATTAACTTTGTGGAATTTTTCTAAATTTAAATTTAAATTGGTAAATCGGAAATGGTATTTTCAGAATTTTTTTAAAATGGGTTTTTTGTAAACGTTTTTAAAATTAATATTTTTCTAAAAGTTAGTTTGGCATTTTTCAATTAATTTTGAAAAGTGGTATTTTTCTAAATTATTTAAACTTCAATTTTATTAAACATGAAACACACATGCTAATCCTATCCTAACAAAAAGTAGCACACCACACATAGGATAGGATTGGACTATAATCATATATAATCCTATCATATCCTATCTTATTCAATCAAGTTATTTAAAATAGTACAATTATATTTTATCATATCCTGTATTCCAAATAAAGTATATAAAATACGGGTGGTACCTATTTTAGGTATACTTTTTCTACACAAAATACATATTTCTCAGTATACTTTTATACATGTAGAATACATTTTGCCAAAAAGAGTATAAAATAGGTATGAGTTGAATAAAAAAATGTATTTGTGAAAATATGATAAAAATATGGATATTTATCTACTTTTCCTGATAATCAATATACATCGAGACCGAAAATGACAAGAAATACCCATAAGTATATATAAATATATATAGGTCATAATTCAGTAGGTTTTTTTTTAGCCCTTAGATCATAATCTAGTGGCTAACATAATTTGAGTAGTTGAAAAAAATAAATAAATAAACATTATTTAATGATTTTTCCTCTCTACCTTTTACCATAAAAAGACGAGGCTCGTGAATTTTAATTGGGTAAAACAATAGTTATAGATGGGAAAAAAAATACATATTGGATTTGGGGCACCAATCTAGTAGGTAGTTTTTTTTTTTTTTTACCTATGCATAGGTATCAATTTGGCCAATGAAAATTTATCATGCATATTTCTTTTATATTAAAAAGTAAGAGAGAGAAAAAGTATTAATGATGCATGTCTTTTCATACACCTCGTTATAGCCATTGGATCACCATTAGATGATAATCTAACGACTAAAAAAAAATACCTACACATAAGTAAAAAAAAAAAAAAAAACCTACTGGATTGGCAACCATATATATATATATATATTAACTGGTGAATTAAAACTTATCACAAATAGGTCGAATATTATTATCATTTGTATAGTGACAAATCATATGTTACATCAGAAATTATTAAAAAAGTGAGATATTTGAGGTGAAATGTTTAGCTTTATTCACATATATATAGCTAAAATATCTATATGTACACAAACAAAAATATAAATATATGTAGACTTTATTTTCCCTTGAAAGATACGGTACATGCATATACATATTAATTGTATAATGAAAAATGCTAAAAGACACATGTGACACAATAATAAAGAATTAGAGATCCAACATGTAAATTTTTAATATGTCCCACTCTTCTATGAGTTGTGATGCTTAATTAGTACCACAAGTGCCCATAACCTTGTTCAACCAAAAAAAAAAGAAAAAAGAAAAGGAAAAAATTCCCATAACATTGCTCCATCATCAGAATATATCTATCTTTACTTTAAGAAGGGAGCGGGGAAAAAAAATTACAGATACTAATACAAATAAAGCAAAATGAATATATCTTTTCTTTAAGGATAATGATACAAAAATACCATTACTTTTTACTTTTCTACAAAAATTAACTTAATTTTCGAAATCTATAAAATAATTCCTTGACATTAAGATTCATGTAAATTTGTACCCTGAACGAGTTAAAAGATACAAATAAATGCCATTTACTAACTTATTTAAAACATTTAAACACAAATACATTATATGTTCGTAATCCAATAGGTATTTTTTTTTCTTTTTACATATCTATCGGTATTTCTTTTTAGCCGTTGGATCATAATCTAACGGCTACCATGATTTGGGCAGTTGGGAAATAAATAAAAATAAATACTCATTATTTAATACTTTTCTCACTCCAACTTTTACCGTAAAAAGACGTGTGTGATGAATTTTAATTGGACAAATCAGTATCTATAGATAGGTAAGAAAAAATGCCTACTTAGTTCCCATATATATATATATAATATATATATATCAACTGGTGAATTAAAAACTTATCAGAAATAGGTTGAATGCTATTATCATTTGTATAGTGATAAATTATATGCCACATCAGATAGTATTAAAAAAGTGGGATATTTGAGGTGAAATGTTTAGTATTATTCATATATATAGCTAAAATATCTATATGTACACAAACAAAAATATAAATCTATGTAGACTTTATTTTCCTTTGAAAGATACAGTACATGCATACACATTTTATTTGTGCCATGAAAAATACTAAAGGACACGTGTGACACACTAACAAAGAAGTAGAGATCCAGCATATAAATTTTTAATGGGTTCCACTCTTCTTTGAGTTGTGATGCTTAATTAGTATCACAAGTGCCAATAACCTTGGTCAACCAAAAAAAATTAAAAAAAAAAAAAGGAAAAAATTCTCATAATATTGCTCTGATGAGGGAGGGGAAAAAAAACACAGATGCTAATACAAATAAAGCAAAATGAATATATCTTTTCTTTAAGGATAATGACACAAAAATACCATTACCTTTTACTTTTCTACAAAAATTAACCTAATTTTCAAAATCTACAAAATAATTCCTTGACATTAAAATTCGTGTAAATTTATACCATGAACGAGTTAAAATATACAAATAGCACTCACTAACTTATTTAAAACCTTTAAACACAAATACATTAGCAGGAAATGTTTTACAATTATTTTATTACATTTCATTTAAAAAATAAATAAAAAGAAACGTGTTGAAAACAAATACAAGAACAAAAAAATTTTGGAAATCGTCTTCTTTAACTTCAAATTCATATGAGAATCGAAAAAAGATGAAAAATACGTTTATAAGAGATATTGTCATCTTTGGGTAAACTACAAAAAAAAAAAAGTTTGAGTGTTCTATAATTTAAATCCTGAAGTTTGGACTCCGCAAAATAATACTCTGAGATTAAAAATTTCTGAAAATTAATACCTTGAGTTGACTTTTTGAATAACTCTAACTGGTGAAAGACACAATATCTTCAAAATTAAGGATAATAATAAGGACTAATATAGTATAGTTATAATAGAGAATATTACTGTTTTTTTCGTTACTAAAATTAGTCAAAAAGTCAGTCAGGGTATTAAATTTTAGAAATTGTTAATCTCATAACATTATTTTGCAAGATCTAAACTTTAAGATTTAAATTACAGAACACTCAAACTTCAAAATATTTTTTTTATAGTTCACCCTATCATCTTTAAACTATTAAAATCAGTTAATTGAGATCACAGTCTCATATATTGTAATTTTATAGAGATGTCAAATGTTAGGATAGAATTCTACAAAATTCAAAAGTTAGGTTGATTTTGTAGATTAGTCATAAATGAGGGTATGTTCATATTAGTATCCCTTTCTAGCCCTTTTGGCTATTGTCGTTTTTATAATTTTGCTGGTTTGGGTGGTTGTGTCGTTTTATATGATCTTGTGTTCATTCAGTATTTTGTCCCTGATTAAGGAGTTTGTCGTTTTATGGGATTTGTCGTTTATTTGGGACTGCTGTATTATTTGGCGTTGTCTTCCTCCTCTTTTGTCGTTTCAAGTCACTGTCAAATTTTGGTGATTTTGTCGTATATTTAAGATTCCTTCTCTGCTGTTGTCAATTCTCAATTGTATATTTTTCTGATGTTGTTTTTCAATTTTCATTGGTTTTTTTTTTTTAGGATGTCTAAAACATATACATAATTCGTCCCAACTCATAAGTCGTCTTTATAAAGAGATGCTTGTATATTTCATCTTACATTAATATTTCTTCTTCTTCTTCTTCCCTAAAATAGAGTGAACGTAATTAGTCTTTATTTTTCTGTCAACTCATTCTAGAAATATTTGAAGTTTTTAGTGAAATAATCTTTACATATTTCCCCCAAATTAAAAAGTGAAACCGTAATGGTCTTAGAATGATAGTCATATTTTGGCATAACTTTTAGAATTTGGCTTTTGACTTTCTGAGCCCAAAAATAATTTCTGAGTGTGTTTCAGTGAAATATCAGAATAGCTTTTGATTTCTAATAAAAATTCTTGAGAAATTTAGGTGGATGACCAAAATTTTAAATTTGATTAAGTAGATGTCCACTTTTAAAATTTTATAGCTAAATGTCCAAGTATATATATTTTTACACTTGGTAGATACACACATCTACCAATTTTAGTTACTGTATTGAAATGCACTAGGTATATAATTTTTTATACTTGGTATATAAAATTTTACATTTGGTATATATGCATATATACCGGACATTTTATTATAACATTTGACAAAGGGACATTTACTGAAATTGAGCCCAAATTTTGGTCATATTTCTAAAAGCCCATAATTCTTTCCGAAGAAGCCGAACTTACATAGTTTCATTAAGAAGAGTTTCAAATCATTAAGAAGAGTTTCAAAGAAAATATAGAAAGAATTTTTTTTAGTTACCAATGAAAATTTGAAACCAAATAAGAGCTTCATATGCATGACAGGTTTTAGTCATAGTAAGGTTTTAATATTTATAAAATCATTTTTCTAACGGAAATCTTTTTTTGTTTTTTTTTTTTAAGACATTGGTCCATTTTGGTTTTAACGTACAAACTTTCATGAGAACATTTTTAGAAACTGAATCGAAATTTCAAATGTCAAATCATTTTTTTTAAATGATTTCCAAATTTTGAAAGTGTTTAAAATGATTTTAGAAGTGAAAAACCCAACAATTTGAAAAATTACCGAGTATATTGTACTAAGGGACGAACGTGATATGCTTACAGGGGGAATAGAATCCGGATGTGCAAAAATTTGTAATGGCTAGTTGTGGATAACCGAGCCTAAACTTCCGGATGGTCAGACCCTTTGCAAAAACTTTTATAATAGCTATAATCGGGTACTTTTCAGGAAAACCATAATAGAAGTTCATTTCAGGCTTCTTCAACTTTTATGATGAAGTATTCTTTGTACCCGAAGTGTTCAATAATTAAGCCAAAATTTGTGTAAAATCTTTGAGTGAACACCTTTTGCAAAGTCCAACCAAAATTTGATCAAATCGCTGCCTTTGCGTAATTTCTTTATAGCTCTTAAGTTATATCAAACCACATTTTAGAAGAGAGTTCTTAAGTAAATATTGAAAAACAATTGAATTGAGTTGAGGTGATATTGGAATGGATGTCTGAATAACTCAGTTTTGAGTGGGGTTGGCACTCAAGTTTAAATAACCTGAGTCTAGGTAAGGTGAATACTATTCTCTAAAGAACCTGTGTATTAATATGCTTACCATTGGAATCTAAATAATAGGTGAGATTGGCCAATATGTTTAAACAATCCTAGCAAGGTAAGGTTATTATCAGAATCAAAATAATTTAAGTTTAGCCATGATATATTCAGAGTCAGGTCTATTGTAAATATTCAGGTGAGCCCTAAAAAAAATTAATTTCAGTAGTAAAAGGGTTGATCAAGCACATATTCTTGATCCAATAACGGATGCTCAAAACAAGTCACCTAGAGTTGAGAACATAGGAAAATCGTCGTATCTGCCGAATTGCACTTCTCCATCCTTATCTCTTTATTTATATGCAAAGTGACTGATTGGATATTTAATATGTTATATATATAATTATTTATGTTTGAGTTGATTGCTTTAAGTATTTGTCTCTAATAGTTGAAAAATTATGGTCTATGGTTTTATGATTTGAAAAAATTGTTGAAAAGATTTTAACATCCAATTCACACCCCTGTTGAATAATTAATATTGGGCTAATACGTGTGTTATATATTTACACTATAAATATATACATACGGTATATATTATAAAATTATATCTATTTTTAGGTATACCTATGGTCCCCTAAAAAAAATAAAATTTATACCTATAGTATATATTGATATCCATTATACATGTCTCCAAAACATGGTTATAAAACGAAATTGAATCTACTAAAAGTTAAAAATATGTATGTATGTATTTTTTTCCCAAATAGATTCATACCTTTTTTTTTAATCCATTGTTGGTGTATTCTACAAGTATTTACACATGAAATATAAGTCTAAAAAATGAAAATGAAACTATTAAAATTTAACAACGAGTATTGGTGAAATATAAGGCTGAAAAGCAGATACTAAGCCTAAAATTCAGACTAGAAATTAGTGATTAATTCTTCTCATATGGCCTCATGATGCATGACAAGACATGGGCTTGGTACAAGTATGAGCACAACACAAAAAGCCTATGATGGGCTTAAGATTTTTATGTTTTGGCTAGCACGAGCACACACGATATTTTGTTGTGCACCAAGCAAGATACAAAGCACAAGTTTCTTCCATCATCGAAGTGTAGTGATCTCGAGAAGTAGATCAAACTGTAGAGGCTATATAAACCCAATTGTATTTGCCGGCCACTGTGACAAATGACCAGTCATCAACAATCCCTCTCTCTCTCCGACCTTCTCCAATTCTCCCATATCTCAAAGGCAAGTTCTACAAGGAAGGATCCAAATGACTGTAGCGGTCTCCATAGGCAACAATGGTAACGACAGCAACGATTGTTAGATTTACATAATGGATTGTTAAACCAAAAACAATCCTAGGATCTATCATGCCAAATTGTCAGGAAAAGATTTGTTGAGAGAAACCCGTGATTAACCTGAATCCGTTGAGTTTGACAGCAAAGGACGAGATCACGTAAGCGGAAGCGATTTAATTAGAGCCTGAGGATATAAGGTCTTCTACAGCCAGAGTACTCTATGTATGCTTAATGGGTCTCTCTCTATTGATGGAGACAGAGGAGAAGAGCACTCGTTCTATTTGGCTTAGGGACCAAAATCCTAATAGTTATATCCTTATATACTAGTCACCAATAGAGACCCCATCAATCCTTATTGGACTAGAATTAAGTAACCACACATTACAAAGTCCACACTTAATAGGTAACTTCCTGAGCCCTCAATTAGATCACTTAATGACCTCGCTTAATTAGACAGCCCTAATATTATATAATTTTTATAAAAACTATGGCCCACTAATTGGTTTACACGAGTAAACCTAGCAATCTCCCACTTGGGCTATATAAGTTTTTCCTGAGAGAATTATATAATGAAAACTTGAGTGTGCACTTTATTGTTGTCAGTTGAGAAATTACCTCCTAAGACAATCTGAACCATTGTGTACATCAATATGAAACCAAAGCAGTTTTCATTGCACTTAGGTAGGCAACTAAACCCATCAATGATTATCAAATCAATACACACAATAACACAGATCAAGTATAGATGTGTGGCATAGAAATTACACGAAAAGTGATCTTACATGCCTATTTCCATTTGGTCCTTCTTTATGATTCCAACGAATCAACTTTAGTCTTTCTCTTTATGCAAAACCGCAACTTTATGCAAAACAGCAGATAGAAAGAAAATAAAATATAAATTCAGAGTATAAAAGAAAACCATCACTTTATTGATATCAAATATCAAATGTGTCTATCACAAGAGAACTGATAAAATCTAACTCCCACTAATCCTGAACATCTTTAAATGGTATAACACCCATATGAGCAGTGTGCTCATGAAACACCTTAGGCATTAAACCTTTGGTGAGCGGATCCGCCAACATGGAGTTAGTTCTGATATGTTCTATGGACACTAGGTGACTCTGAACTCTTTCTTTAATAACCAGAAACTTAATGTCTATATGCTTAGACTTCGACGAGCTTCTGTTGTTATTGGAATATAGAACAGCGGCTCTATTATCACAATAAATTTTCAATGGCTTCTTAATGCCATCGACAATTCGTAGCCCAGTGATAAAATTTCGCAGCCATATCTCTTGATTCAATGCCTCATGACAAGCTATAAACTCTGCCTCCATGGTGGATGAAGCTGTGAGCATCTGCTTAACACTCTTCCATGATACAGCTCCTCCGGCAAGCAGGTAAATATAGCCTGAAGTGGATCTCTTACTATCTAGGCATCCAGCATAATCGAAGTCGGAATACCCCACGATCTCCAAACGATCAGATCTCCGATAAGTGAGCATGTAATCTTTTGTTCTCTGTAAATAACGTAAAACCCTTTTTGCTGCTGTCCAGTGATCCATAACAGGGTTGCTTAAATATCTGCCTAATACTCCAACTATGTACGCTATATCCGGATGCGTACACACCTGAGCATACATCAGACTCCCTACTGCAGATGCATAAGGGATCTTCTGTATTTCTTTAGCTTCAAACTCATTCTTGGGGCATTGAATGAGACTGAATTTATCACCCTTAGCAATGTGTGTATCTCTGGGGTACATTTGCTCATGCCAAACCTATCAAGCACCTTTTCGATATAGCTCTTTTGTGATAATCCAAGAATGCCTTGAGAGCGATCTCGGTGTATTTTAATTCCTAATACAAAAGTGGCGTCCCCAAGATCTTTCATCTCAAATTTGTTTGATAGAAATCTCTTGGTTTTGTATAATAAGCCTATATCGTTGCTTGCCAAAATTATGTCATCGACATATAAAACCAGGAAGATACATTTGCTCCCATTGAACTTGTGATAAATACATTCATTTACCGAATTTTTCTCAAAACCGAATGAGGAAATAACTTGATAGAACTTATGATACCATTAACGGGATGCTTATTTGAGACCATAGATGGATTTCTTTAGTTTACAAACCATAGACTTTGGATCTCCTATTACAAAGTTTTTTGGCTGTACCATATAAATTGTTTCCTCAATATCACCATTGAGAAACGCAGTCTTTACATCCATCTGATGTAGCTCTAAATCAAAATGAGCTACTAGTGACATAATTATTCTGAAAGAGTCTTTCGAAGAAACTGGAGAGAAAGTCTCTTTATAATCAATGCCTTCTTTCTGAATGAGACCCTTAGCAACTAGACGAGCCTTATATCTCTCGATATTGTATTTAGAATCTTTTTGGTTTTAAAAATCCATTTACAACCAATAGGTTTCTTTCTTGCTGGCAATTCGATGAGTTCCCAAATGTCATTGTCTTTCATAGATTTCATCTCATCCTTCATGGCATCGATCCACTGTTGGGAGTTTGAACTTTTTTTGGCTTGAGTGAAATCGATTGGATCATTTTCTACTCCTATATTAAACTCATGTTCTAGGAGATAGACGATATAATCATCCAGAATCGCGCTTCTCCTTTCCCTAATAGATCTCCTTAGTGGCACCTCCTCTTGAAGTTGTTGAGGTTGCTCTTCTGGAGCAACTTCCTCATGTGGGACAGGGAGTTGCAGAATATTGTCTTGAATTTTCGGATTTGCTTCTTGAACAATGTCAGGCAAAGGAGCCTGATCACCTCCAATAGTAACTGTAGGAAGAGAAACAAATTCCTCCTCAAAGACAATATCTCTAACCTTATCTCCCCTCCCCTCCTCCCCCAACCTTAATATCCTCAAGTAATCTCACATTACCCGTCTTGAAAAAGGACCTGTTAGAGGGATCATAGAATTTGAAACCTCTGGATCTTTCAGCGTAGCCAACAAAATAGCAACTTATTGTTATTGAGTCCAGTTTCTTCTCATGTGGCTTGTATGGCCTTGCCTTAACTGGACAACCCCAAATATGTAAGTGCTTAATACTAGGCTTCTTACTTGTCTATAGTTCATATGGGGTTTTTGCTACTGATTTGCTGGGTACTCTGTTGAGTATATAAACTGCAGTCTTAAGTGCTTCTCCCCAGAGTAATTCAAGTATGGAGGAATGACTAATCATACTCTTCACCATATTCTTTAGTGTTCAGTTTCATCGCTTAGCAACAACATTCGTGCTAGGTTTTCCCGGTATTGTGTATTATGGGACGATTCCACATTCCTCTAGGTACTGGGCAAAAGGTCCTGGACGTTGTTTACCGGATCCATCATACCTACCGTAGTATTCACCACTATGATCAGATTTGACGGCTTTAATTTTTTTGTCGAGTTGATTTTCACCTTCAGCTTTGAAAGCTTTATATACGTCCAGGGATTGAGACTTCTCATGAATTAAATATAGGTACCCATAGCGAGAGTAATCGTCTATGAACATGATGAAATACTGTTAGCCATTCCGCAGATATCAGTATGTATCAGTTCTAAGATACCAGAACTCCTATTAGCACCTAATTTACATATATTTGTCTGTTTGCCTTTAATACACTCAACACAAACTGTGAAGTCTGTGAGGTCAGGTGGGTCAAGAATTCCATCTGACACAAGACGATGTATTCTCTGTTTAGAGATGTATCCTAATCGCTTGTGCCATAACATAGAAGAATTCTCAGTGGTTTTGTGTTTTGTACCACATTTCTCGACATGCAAAGTTTCATTAATTGAGATAACAGTGTCGACTTTATATAGGTTATCAATCAAAATACCAGTCGCAAGAATATTGGAATTCTGAAAAAGACTAAATTTTTTATTTCCAAATGAACAAGAATAACCTAATTTGTCCAAAACTGAAATGGAAACTAAATTCTGTCTAAATGACGGTACAACAAATGTCTCATCCAAATCCTAAAATAAACTGGAACCTAATTGCAACCTAAATAGGCCTATTGCCTCCATTGTAGCTGTATCACCGTTGCCCACATAGATGTATCTTTCAGCATCACTTGGCAGACGGCTCCTCAGACAACCCTGCATAGACATACTTATGTAGTAGTGGCACCGGTATCCATCTACCAAGTATGATTGGGTACAGAAGCAAAATTAACCTAAAAACAGATAAAATTGAGAAGTTTACCCTACTTGACACACCAGGTGGCGTACTTGGGACATTCCTTCTTCACATGTCATGCCTTCTTACAGAAGAAACAAGCTGAATTATCATCTTATTTCTTTTGCACTTTAGTATATGAAGTCCCAGATGCAGCTCCTTTATCTTTAGTCCTTTTTTTTTCTTATCTTGAGAGGCTATTGCTAAATGAGCACTCTCTGTCTTATCTCGCTTCAATCTATCCTCTTCTTGCACACACTGAGATATGAGCTCATTAAGAGTCCATTTTTTCTTTTTGGGTGTTGTAACTCACCTTAAATTGACTGAATTGCGGAAAAGATAGTAGTACTAATTGCACGAGTAAGTCATCCGACAGCTCTAACTTAAGTGCCTTTAGTTTTGAAGCCAGATTGGACATCTCCATTATGTACTCCCTAATGTTCCCTTTACCTTTATAACGCATAGCAAGCAAATTGCTCAGCATGGTACTAGTTTCCGCTTTTTCATTTTTTTGGAAACATTCTGCAATTGCATCAAGGAATGCCTTAACATTATCAACTTCTGGCACAACGCCCCTAATGGTCTCAAGTATGGAAGGTTTCATGATCATAAGACTCATGCAATTAGAACGTTCCCACTGCTCAAAGTTCTTAACATCTGTATCAGAACTTTCATCTGTAAGAGCAGCAAGTTGTTCTTTCTTGAGTGCAAGGTCTAGATCCATGCAACCGAGCACTATCACAATGTGCTTTTTCCACTTCTTGAAGTTTGTGTCGTCAAGCACAGGAATTGAATTCAAATTAGCAGATATGCTTGAAGCAAAAACTGAACAGAGAACAAAAGCAAAAATAACAACTCACATTAATAATATGTCATAAACTAAGCATACAAAATAAGATATACTAGCATGATACAAATATATAAGGTGAGCTTCCATCATAAGATACCTAGAACAATATCAATAAGCCTTCCTTTGAGCTGACTTATCAACTTGTAAGTGGTATTCTTCAGTACAGTAATCAAATATTGACAGTAAATCCTGTCAGACAGCAAATCTTCCTTTGGGCCGATTTACTGTCCATATGGAAACTTAATAACAATCACATATCTATTACCGCAAGTGTGCTCATTATTCGGCCAAATAACCACCTTCCTTTGGGCCTGTAATTATTCGCATGAATAATAAACAACAATCATTTAAATATTTCAAAATAAATAAATTAACGCAATAGAGGTTACTTTGGCACCATGTTGTTTCAACTCATCTATTTCAAAATATTTAAACAAATATTGCAAACAAAATAATAACCAAAGTGCCCAGAATATTAAACTGAAAATTTCAATGCAGAAAAATTAATGGATGACCGACTGAGTTTTAAGCACTTCTATCAACTCTTAGAACTAAATAGAGTTTTCAACGGATAAAGTGTGGGTCGTATTGGAAGGTGGGTGGAGAAAACAAAATTGATTGGGCAAGTTTCAAGTTGGAACTCCTTGAATTGAGTTGAAAACAACTCAATTCTACCCAAAACTAAGACCGTATGCTTTAAATAGGTCAAAAACGACCTAAAAATTTTCTGAACCCAATTGGTAGCACTGCTGCGCCAGTATGTGGCGCTGCGATGCCATGCCACTGGCGCCATGGCGCCACCTGTTTATATGGCGCCACGACAGTGGTGCCGCAGCGCCAGCTTTCTGTCCTAGGCACTGCAGCGCCAAGTTGCAGCTTTAGTGTAAATTACCCGATTTTAAAATTGGGTAACTCAAATCTGATGCGATTTTTCGCCCTAATCTGCAAACTTTATGACCCAAAACTCAGAATTTAACTCTCAAATACTTAATATCTCAACAAAATCATGAAAAATTTATCAATCATACATGTTATATCTAAATCCTAGAAAGCCATATAGGTAAAGATATCACAAAATAGAGACATGTATGATTATCCTAAGCAATTTAACATGATTTCTAGCTCCTGATACCACTTGTTAGATTTATATAATAGATTATTAAACCAAATACAATCCTAGGATCTATCATGCCAAATTTTCAGGAAAAGATTTGTTGAGAGAAACCCGTGACTAACCTGAATCCGTTGAGTTTGACAGCAAAGGACGAGATCACGTAAGCGGAAGCGATTTAATTAGAGCTTGAGGGTAGAAGGTCTTCCACAGCCAGAATACTCTATGTATGCTTAATGGGTCTCTCTCTGTTGATGGAGGCAGAGGAGAAGAGCACACGTTCTATTTGGCTTGAGGACCAAAACACTAATAGTTATATCCTTATATACTAGTCACCAATAGAGACCCCATCAATCCTTATTGGACTAGGATTAGATAACCATATATTACAGAGTCCACACTTAATAGGTAACTTCCAGAGCCCTCAATTAGATCACTTAATGGCCCCACTTAATTAGACAGCCCTAATATTATATAATTGTTATAAAAATTATGGCCCACCAATTGGTTTACACGAGTAAACCTAACAATGATATCTCTACCGGCAACGAGGACGACTTTTATGCGCACAACGGCTACTCGTATACCCACTACCACGGCCTTCCTTTTGGAAAAGAGTATGCCCATAACTTGGCATATTAACTTCTCTCTTTGAACAGTCATGGAGGATTTTTTAACAATCTATTTTCTCCTACTTTACGATTTGAGAGAAAATTGAAAAAGAAACTTTCACTGGAAAAATGTTGACAAGATTTTAATTGTCGAATCATCATCTTCACTGGTTATCGCCGTTATCATTACTGGTGTTAGTCGTGGATGTTATTGCTAGTGGTCATCTTCGTCGCCGTTTGGGAGTTCCAACACTGTGGTGTGGAGAGTATGGAAGTTGTGAGGAAAATGAGTTAAATTTCCCAAGCATATAAAATCTACCCCTTTGACAGAGTTTAAAATTACTCTCATCTAGGGGAAAGTGAATCACGCGAGGTTAAGTTTCCTAGGGATAAAATCAGGCAAGACCGTCTATCAAACATGGTAATTCTACAGATTCCCATTCCCATCCCAGGATGACCCTAATACTAAACAGTCCCTTAGTGTATCAAAGGCAGAGGAAATCAAAGACAATGTTTCTTTGAAATGATATACTAATAGATTTCTGTAACTATTTTTTACCACATTAGTACCAAAAAACAAAAGTAGCCATGAACAAATTATTCAACCAAATTGGATAACTGATTCAGTTTAAGTTGGATAATATATTTAGTTTGGAATTTTAGGTTCCAATATATTTCAATCCAATACAATTCACTCAAGTAAATGTAACGGATTATATTTTAAGCATAGATTGGATGCAATGTTGATGATGCAATGTCGAGAAATCAAACATTCATGGATTGGATTAATTAGTGTCAAATCCACTGAATGCTCAGCCTTAAAGAAAGGGTTGTTTGGTTGCAATGATACCATAGCCTTTAATTTTGTTTATTAGTTACTAAACCAAAATAATATAATAGTTCATAGCTATTTATTTGAATAGAAGACTGACATATTAATAATAAATTGATCGTACATTCTTCCACTAGATTCGCTGGTCAACTGAGCAAGCAACTTGATTTTATAACTCAACATGTGATTAGAGAAAAGAAAAAAAAAATTACCTGAAAAAAAATGAATCAATTCTCTTAATAATTTAGTCTTAGATACGTAAGACTTCTACGCACAATAAATAAACTAAGCAAACAACCAAAAGGATGTGAGTGAAAAAGACAAAAGGTATAAATCAAGAAAACAAGAATTGAAACAAGGATAATCAATCTTTGCGGATTTTTTTTTTTTTTGAAATGAATCTTTACGGATTTTAATCGCATATAAATACAAAAATAACCATTTTTTCCATACTATTATTCACTTATCGATGACAATTTTTTTTTTTTTTTTTTTAAGGATTATCGATGACAGTTTTGAGTTATATTAGTAGATAATTCTCCTATACTTGCTCTCTTGTGTTCTGTTTTCATGCAACAGTTACCTCGTATCCGAAGGTGAAGCAAAGTGAATGAGAATTTTTCTTCAATTATGACTAGCGAATATGAATATGAAATGGCAGCGTTAAAATCACGCACGAGTATCAAGGGATTTGCATGTGATTGGTTCAATTTTCTGTAAAATTCATGTTAGACTTCCACTAATATTTTTGGGGCTATCTGCCTTATCACTTGGATCTATAATCCAAATTTGACAAATTTCCAGCTCATCATACACGATCACCACTGAGCACAAAATTTTCTTTTCTTTCAAAACAAGTAATTTAATCCAATAAAACCCATCCAATTAATTTAATGATTGCCTAAATCCAGCTGATATAATTTTCCATGTACAGAAATATATTTTCATGTCCAGAAGGACCATGGATTGGACTTTGGAAAATTGCCATAATGTGATCAGGATTTACTTGTAGATTTTATGAGTAAGTCCGGGGTACACATGTGTAAAATTTTGTAAAATTTTGTAAAATTGATCCTCTAGTACACATGTGATCTAACTTTTTGTCTTTATTTAATTACTTTTAAAGAACTGTAGACTATTTCCCTCCCTTTTTTCCATTAATTTTTTTATTTTATTTTTACTAACTTTATGCTAACATAATATAGTTATTTATTATTATATAGTTGCATATTTAATTTGAAGTAACTACATATCATACCTCCACAGATAAGATTTAAAATTCAAATCTCACACCCTTAAAAACAAAAACAAGTTCTCTATAACCTTGTCAACTCAATAAATTTAGCTAACTTAAAAGGGGGTCAGATTTTGCCATCCATATTATATATATAGACACCAATTCAGTAGGTATTTATTCTTTTATCTATTCATAAGTATTGTGCACCAATTTAGGTATTTTTTCTTTTTTCTATTTATAGGTATTGTTTTGCACAATTAAAGTTGGTTACGCACATCTTTTCATAATAAAAGGTAGAGAGAGAAAAATATTAAATAATAGATATTTATTTTTATTTTTTTCCTAACTAATCAAATTATGATAATCATTAGATTTTGATCCAACGACTAAAAAAAATACCTATCAATAAGTGAAAAAAAATATCTATTGGTTTAGAAACATATATAGTAAAAACATATTTTATGAACCAAGAGATTAACTCTTTTGGATTACTTTTAATAAAACAAAAAAAAATGGATCTTTTCTGGATTGCTAAATTATTTTAAAGATTCATTTTCTTTTTTTCTTTAGGATTTAAAGATTCGTTCTTGATACTTATAAAGATAACAAACAATATACAATGTATATGAGTTATGGATTACTTTTTTTACCTTTTTTTTTTTTTTAAAAAAAACCAAACTAAATTTTCATTTTATCAAATAAATAATTCAATATAGCAATTCACTCTATATATAATTCAAATACAAATAACTCATTACAGTTATTGGCAAAGCTTGTATTCGACCAACGATTAAGGGAAAAACATAAAACCCAACATGGTATAATTAGAGTTTTATAAAAAATGTCTCTTCATTTTTCAAAATCATCCTCAGCTATCAGAGTTAATTCTTCTGACTGATATCAAGATAATTTTTTTGCAAAAATCGATATTGAACTATATAAAATCTTTTAGATCTAAATACAAAAGCTTCAAATTTAGAAGATAGATATGTAAAACCACATGAAAAAAATATAACTCACACAGCTTTAGAATCAAGTAGGACAAAACTACCCATAAATCTAAATTTAAGGTGACTTATACCTTCACACATAGGACGTATTATTAAAAATGAAAAATAGAAATGAAAAAAAAAAAAACAACAAAAGAAAAAATCGGGCGAGATTTAAATCTTGATAAATGAGAGTTTACATGAAAACAAATAAGAAAGGAGCTAAGGGATTTCTCGTGTAATAGAGTAATAGGGGGCCTAGCTATTGAATTATGAGTTTTGGATTACTTTTACGTGATCTTTCTGAAATCTTTGAACAAAAAGTCTGAAAATCATCACTGTTTTAGCACTACAAGTATATTGTCAAATAATATATGTTTCTCTAGTAACATTAAGACTTTTATAAATCTCATGGAATAATCACATGGCACAATAAGAACGGAAATTCTCTTTTTCACTTTTAGGGGAAAATTATCAACTCTATTCATTGCGATCAGCAATTACAAAAGTGGCAATAAACGAAGGACTATTAGTCCGAATAAAGTCCACTATGAAAGAGAGAACAAAACATGCAGGACAGTTAATCACTTTATTACCAATTGGAATAAAGGAATACAACACACCATTCACCAAAGGAAATTCAGTTGAATGGAAAATCTCTTGTTGCATGAGATTTATGGAGATTTTATTATCAATAATGAATAACATGAGAACAAAAATCTCATATTACAAGGTTACATTTCAATAGTCAAACGGTTAAAATGGAGGGAAAGAAATACATACGTGTTCCACTTTCATAAGGCCCAACTGTCCTATAGCAACTTGGAGGTCCTTAAAAGGTAAAAGCCAATCAGCAACACAGCCAACCAGATTACAGCTCTCAAAAAATTGTTGCCCATTGGTATATTGTATTATACTAAAAACTACAAGTTAGAGAGCCTTAATTACTATATACAGATACTCCACTGCCTCTTCATCATCCTCACTTGGGAACTAAAAAATAAACAAATAAAATCGAAATCGAAAATTAAATTAACAATTATAATAATAATAACAAAAATTACTCAAGAGTATAAAACGCTTCAACTTCCATTTCCTCTCTTTTTCACTACATAAATTTCTCCACACTCCAACGAATTCCACTAAAAAGAAACTTTCCTCCAAAATGGATCCACCGCCTCTCCCATCTCTCCCCACCACCAACGCCGCAGCCGCAGCAGCGACTCCTCCGGCCGCCGCTGCAGCTGCCTCCATCCAGCTCAACTACCCGGACTCCGTCGACTCGTCGCCTCGCTCCCGCAATGCCGACACGTGGGTGGACGACCATCTGCCACCTGTTCCCGGCGCCAAGCTCCGCCTCATGTGCAGCTATGGCGGCCACATCATCCCCCGTCCCCACGACAAGTCCCTCTGCTACGTCGGCGGCGACACCCGAATCGTCGTCGTCGACCGACACTCCTCCCTTTCCGACCTCTGCTCCCGCCTCTCCCGCACCCTCCTCCATGGCCGACCCTTCACTCTCAAGTATCAGCTCCCCAGTGAGGACCTTGACTCCCTGATCTCCGTCACCACGGACGAGGATCTCGAGAACATGATCGACGAGTACGATCGGACGGCTGCCAGTTCTCCTCTTAAGCCGTCTCGTTTGAGGCTTTTCCTCTTCTTCGTCAAGCCCGAGACTGCGGCCTCCATGGGTGCTCTGCTCGACGACGCTAAATCCGAGACCTGGTTCGTCGACGCGCTTAATGGGTCGGGTCTTTTGCCAAGAGGGTTGTCGGATTCTGCCATGGATGACTGTTTGCTGAGTTTGGATGATGGGGTTAGGGGCAGTGATTCTTGTAATGACTTGGAAGCTCAAGGGAACTTTTTGGGGGAAAACAACAAACAGGTGGTGGGCAAGAATAATGTACATGAGGTACAGTATACAATGCCGGATTCGCCCATTGTAGAGAACAATTCATCGTTTGGGTCTTCTTCTTCTTCGCCTTCCATGTCGAATTTGCCCCCTATTCGGGTTCGGGTTGACGAAAATGGGGCCAGAGGTCAGGGCCAGAGAGTTGGGATGGAAGAACAGTTTGCCCAGATAAGCTTTGCAGCAGCTCCACCTATTCCGGCAGCCCATGGTGTCGTTTCTGCTTCCGGGACTGTCGTTTCTGTTGGTCATCAGGTTAATCCTATGTTTGTTCCAGGGGAAAATATGAGTAAAGTTTTGTCCGACGACGAGAGATCGGAATACGGCGCCCCGGTCGGGTTTCGGAAGCCGCCGCTGCCATTGCAGCCTGTGCAGCCCAAGGCGGCCACTGGTGGTTATAGTTTGCCTTCTCCGGATTCGGTTGCGAGGTATCCTCTCACTTTACATGTGACTTTCAGGTCCTTGTCATGAATATGACCGAATATATCTCACTTTACATGTTAATAGTTTATTTCACCGAATATATCTCTTTTTGTTGGAACTTAATATGCCCTGTCTTAATCAGAAAGAATTTTAATAATTGGAAATTGAAATATGAGTTTTTAGGTGATTACATTGGCACCTAGTATTAAACACCGCTGAAATGCTATTGGGTACTCCCTTGAAAATTTCAGTGGATGACTGGTCCAAAAAATGTTTATGGTGCTAACTATAGGTTACTTTTAGCAAATTATTACGTATTATGTTGAACTTAGACAATGCTAGGGGACAAGGAGTTCATTATTGAAAGGGAGAAACCATTGGCACCAATCAATCTCCTTACTGCCTTTTTCTTCTCAAGCTTTCATAAGGTTGACAATGTAAGGTTTGAAATATATGATAATTGGGTTTTGTTCTTATTTGTCCAGCGATACAAGTAGCATCACATCTGCATGCTCCCTTTCGAAACCTATGTACTATCAAGACCAACTTCATGCCCCACCTAGAGAAATCAGAGGTCCTGCTAGCCCAGACACAAGGAACAACGACAACTCGGATCCTGGCCCTGTAACCCAACAAGCCAAGGATTCCGGCTACCTCATCCCTCAACAACTAGATCAACAACAACATCATCATCAACAACACCAACAATTTGCGCAGTACATCCACCACCCGGTGGCAGCAAGTCCAGTGCACATGTCGCCTTACTACCAAGTCTATCCCCAAACGCCACAACAGTTTCATCACCCAATGGATCAGCAATATCCAGTCTATGTAATGCCGGTTGCCCCACAAACACAGCCATACAACATGTCGTTGCAATCCAACGTAGCCGATACGACGACAACGGTGGTCGCCTCTAGCCGGCCGGTGACATCCATGGTTCCCGCACCTGGCCCCACCTACAAGCAGGAGGGAATTCCGCCAGTTTACCCTGCTAAGGCAGCTTCCCCTGCTTTGCCCGATATGGCTGCGGCCACAGCCGCAGGCGTGTACAAGACAGCTGTGGGGTCAAATCCTTCATTGGTTCAAATCCCTCCAAACCAGTATCAGCAAGCGTACGTGGGGTACTCTCAAATGCATCATCACCCTTCTCAGTCCATCGCCGTCCCTTCCTCCGCTCCCGGAAATTATGCTTATGAATATGGCAATCCTGCAGTTACGCAGCATGAGCAGGTTTACTATGCACAACATCCAGCTCAGGCGGCCGCAGCGGCACCTGCTCCATTGCCTTCTCAGTATCAGTCGATGACTCCTGCGGCAGCAGCCGCCATAGCCTTTTCGGAGGCTGCAAAACAGCTTCCTGCAGATAACAATGCTCAGCAGCAGGTCAGAACCTCCCAACCACTGTAAGCAAGTCACGAGGAGAATCAAGAATGAATAAGAATATTTTTTGGTTGGTAAAAAGTTGGATATTGACATATTATTGTATTCTGTTTCTTTTATTCTATCTTTTATTGATGTTACAATTTGCATAGTCTTGTATCACACATGGATAATAAAGGACATGGTTTTCTTCTTTACTTTGTCAAGTTCCTTCTTATTTTGTATGTCGACATTCTATCTTAATAATTTAATTGAGCGGGCAATACAAGAATTAATCTCAGTTACTAGGACTACTTGGGAACTTCTTTAACAAAATTCATATTATATACATAGGCTTTGGTTATTGATGATAATTGTGGCTCATGATGTTAAACCATGTGGATTGAAAACAGAGTCACGTGGTCAGCGGCATGGACGCCATTACTGGCGGGTCCTACAGGCATATTCACCACGCTGTTGAATATAAATTTGGAGCCAAACGAGGAAAGTGTTTCTTAGATTTCATTTTTCTCGAGAACGAAAAGGCCTTTAAACTTTTACGTAATAAATAATAGTTCATTACAGCTCAACTTCTTTTCATTTTGTTTGTAATGGTACACATAGTAAAGAATCTAATGAACGTGCATGGCTGAAGATTCAACCTGTAGAGTTTGATCCAGTTGGAAAAATCAGATGCAGAATATACAAATATACATGCACAGAGTAAAACAGCAACAAAAAAAACATGGGCAGTCACTTAAAATAAAAATATATTAAGACAAGAAATAGTCTAGTCTAACGTAGAATACGAGGATGTGGAACTAATTTGACTGATATTTGTTACTTTTCATGAAACTGATAAAAATCAGAAATATGTGATAAAAGTAATGAAATGCCCATTTCATACTTCCTCCATTAAAATCGAAATTGGAAGAGTAGTCGTGTGTCAAAAATCAGTACCTTTTAGGACCAGTAGTAATAGACTCACACACGTCCTTAGTTCCAATTTTCTTAAACTCAAAAAACATACTTCTCTAGGCTAAGTCAACTGTCTTTCTCAGCTCCCAACTTTCTAAATCCCACCATTACCAACCGCCTCCACTACAGTAGTGGTAGTGGAGTGTGAAAACTGAAAACTGAGCTAAGAGCTCTAGTCTTTTTTTCACCTCTCTCTCTCTCTCTCTCTTTCAAAACTCCATCTTGCCAATGCCTCTGATCCACCATAGCTTCAACCTCAGCTTTAATGGCTACTATGACTACCATCTCTTACCTCTTCCTCACTCCAAAGCTACCAATTCTACCAATCCACAAAATCCCCCCTTCGTATAAACCCAGGCAAGTCCTTTCTCTCTTCTTCTCATACTCTCTCTCTCTCTCTCTCTCTCTCTCTCTCTCTCTAACTGTGTTACGTATGGCAGGAACTTGAAGATTCTAAGCTGTCTGTCACTGAAGCAATCCACTGACCAGACCGTCACAAGCCAAGACAACGCCGTTTCGGTCGAAAACCTCCGCGTGGTCTTCGCCGCCGGAGGCACCGGGGGCCACATATACCCAGCCGTCGCCATAGCCGATGAGCTCAAGCTCGCCAAACCCAAGTCCCGAATCCTCTTTTTAGGCACACCCAATAGCATGGAAAGCGCCGCCATAACCTCTGCCGGCTACGACTTCGAACCCATCCCCGCCGTCCGACTAGGCCGGCCCATTCTCTTATCTCCTCAAAACCTCTTCTTACCCTACCGTCTATTCAAATCAACGATCCAGAGCCTCGCCAAGTTGCGTGCGTTCGATCCCCATGTCGTGGTAGGGACTGGTGGGTACGTCTCGTTCCCGACTTGCTTGGCCGCCGCCATTAGAGGTGTCAAACTCGTGATACAAGAGCAGAACTCTGTTCCGGGTCTGGCCAATTGGGTTATTTCCCACCTATCCGATGTCGTTTTCGTGGCTTTCAACTCCACCGTTGATTGTTTCCCCAAGGGTAAGTGTGTCGTTTCCGGGAATCCGGTGAGGCTGTCGTCGAAAAAGGCGGTGTCGAAAGCCTCAGCGAGGCTTCGGTTCTTTCCGAGGTCGGAGACGGTTGGGGATGAGGAGGCCAAGGTTGTTTTGGTTCTTGGAGGGTCTTTAGGGGCCAATGCTGTTAATATTGCAGTGTTGAATCTTTACTATCAGATGTTGATGGAGAGTGAGAAAGTGTTTGTGATATGGCAAACCGGGGTTCAAGCGTTTAATGAGATGGAGAGCCTTGTTAAGAATCACCCACGTTTGCATTTGACACCGTGAGTCCTCTTCTTCTTGTCCTTATTTCTAATTAGCCTAGATTTTGTTTTTGTTAAAACCTTTCGATGTGATTTTCATTCTAGGAAGTAAATGCAGAACAGTACACCTTTTATACACACTGTTTCAAGTATGCAGAGTTGTAAAGAAAATGTCTTCTTGTTATATTGAAAAAGCTTTTGATCTTTCGTCAAGTAATGGCCAGAGATTGCTTTTCAGTGGCCATTTCCACCCTGTTCAAGTCCTAAATGTCATAGCCTATTTTCCATTCAACTGTACCCCCTCTTCCGTATATCACATTGAAGATAAGGAGTTGGGGTATACTTCATATCTAAGAAGTTGGTCAATGTGGTAAAAACACTATGGCTGATGGAATTCATCAGATTACGCTAGTCAAGTACATTGTTTACTGAGTTTGTGTTATTGCGTCTAGATTATCATCAGTCAGACGTTTACCTTGTGATTCTTGTTTCTATTCCTAAATCACTTGTGAACCTTTGTTTACCCTTGGATTGTCGTTCCAGTTGGAAAACGCATGCTGATATCTTTAGCCATTTAGCTGAAAAAAAAAATGATCAAACTCGGTTAATCGAATTTTTTGTCATTCACTTTTAAGTAATGAGGCTTAAAAGTAGTCGTCTCATCCTTTCTGACATGATGCATGCAGATGATATATGTGCATATTTTGTTAGCTGATAAAATTTAATTCATCAAGGTTCATGCATTCCATGGATTTGGCATACCTCGCTGCAGATCTTGTCATTTCCAGAGCTGGTGCAATGACTTGCTATGAGATCTTGGCCCATGGAAAGCCTTCCATTCTGGTATTCTGTCTTTTCATTTATTAGCTTAACTATTTATATATGAGCATGGCATAACATAATATTTGTTTCAGTTGTTGAATTATATGATCTATTCTGTTGGGAGCACATTATTCAGTCAACTTGCTTTCATTGTACATGGGCATCTCTGTTTTTGCATCAATGTTCTTAACATTCAATTAGGTTGATTGTAGTGGTTGAGGAAGAAAAAAAGGTAGATGATGTTTCACTTTGACTATGTAGATACCATCACCAAATGTTGCTGAAGGACATCAATTCAAAAATGCATCTTTAATGGCAGATTTAGCAGATGCAAGGGTAATATCTGAAGATGAACTTGATTCGACCACCCTGAAAAATGCGATTGAAGAGTTATTAGGTATGTTGTATCTGTTGCATAGACTGGCTGCTGTTGTGCTGTTTGCATCTGTATGTCAGACATGATTCTGTGACTTTGAAAGATTGAACGGACCTCTGTTTTTCCTGATAACCAATATAGGTTCCTGGACATATTGGTCTACTCTACTATGTAGACTCTGTTAGTTGAAATCGAAAGTGACAAGGGAAAAAAAGACTAGGGTCAAATAAATTAGACACCTTCAGATTATTTAGAGTTCAACATATTTCATTAGATCTGTTTTTGTGCGTCATTGTTTCTTTCATTCAATTGTGGAACCATTTGACCATACATATGTCCAACTCTTTTCACCAAAAAACTCGAGTACGCCTTCAAGCAATCCCTTCAAAACATTTATGTCCTTGTTGAATGGTTTTCCCACTTAGCTCTTCCATCACTTTCGTCTCCCATATTCAAGGCAATTGTCAAATTTATATGCGACAGTATGAAAGAGAGCATGTTGTGATGTTATTAGAGTATTTCTAGATAGTATTTTTCAGCAAATAACCAAAGGTATGGAGTTTCAATGGCCTTACCGCATAACATAGAATCGAGCAAGGAAGTGTAAGTAAAAACTTTGATTTAATGAATACCTGATAAGTCTCCACTTGCTGGTTGTTAGGATTAAGGAGTTGGTTGTAGTCTGTCAGTTAGTTAGGACCTGGTTGTTATTGAGTGGAGGTTAGTTAGGTAGTTGTATTCTTGGTTAGCTAGTGGAGTAAGAGTGCTTATAAATAGTGTTCGAGGGGCTGTTGAAGGGCAGCTAAGTGTTGCTTGTTGTAATTGAGTACCGTGCTCATAATTGGGAGAGAGTTAGACCTCTCAAAAGTCTAACACCAGTTGTATAATTGATTCATTAGCAATACAAAGACCTGTTCTTCTCTATTTCCACTCTATTCTGTCAATACCCTAAACAGAAAGAATTGGCCTGCCTTGTAACCTTAAATCTCTCCTCTGGAACCTGTCCATGTGGGTTGTTCTCCTAGTTAAAGAATAAAACAGATATTGGAACATTTTTTCCCCCCATCTTTTTTGTGAAAACATGGAGTTCTAACTGCCACGTGTAAGTTGTATACTATCTAATTACCAGCTTAAAGGCATGAAACCACAAGAACATGCATCAGATAAATGTACTGCATCATTTTTGACACTTATGTCCTTGTGCATTATGAATTTATTTACCATGAAGTTACAAGTTTTACTGGTAATTGATCTTCCGTGATCCAATTTTTATGGAATATTTGTTTATTTAGGGAATGAGAAAAAAATGGCAGATATGTCTGAGAGGGCTCTCAAAGCTGCAAAGCCTAATGCCTCTGCCGAGATTGTTCAGCACATTCTTTCGCTGGTCGACTTACCAACGTCTAAGAAGCAGCTATAGATGGTGTTTGATTACTTTTACCTGTGATGAATGCTATTATGATTCCCGCGGCCTTCAAATTTGTTGTCCATCCAATTGAAAAAATGGTTCTTTGACCGGAGCTGAGATGTTTCAAGAAAGGGATATATCTTTTTTTTTTTTCCTTGAAGTTAATAGGAAGTTGTAGTTTAGCATTTCAGGCTGGTAAAGATTTGTAATAATCACTTTTGAGTAATAATGTGGTACTATTTTAAAGTGAGATGTGATTTAAAATGGTGTGACAATATTGTGTTTCATTGTTCAGGGTAAAGTTTTGCTAATTGCAATACAAATTGGTGTGTCCGACCATTACTCACAAAGGACAAAGTATAGGGCCTTTATTTATTTATTTATTTTGAATGGAAAAAGTATGGGCTACCAAAAAGTAATCAGTTTTATTTTCACACTGGATGAAGTGTATAAATAAAAAGATTAGTGAAAACCGAACAGGGCTGGCTCAATAAATTTTGGGGCATAAGGCAAAAATTTTTAAAAAAAGATATTCTACAATTAAATCGTACTTATGAGAAATTTTTAGACACGTTTCGTGAAAAAAAATTTATTATTATTTCTAAAGATAGAAGACAACTTCTTTTAGATATATTAGTTTATTAGTAAAATATGCAAACTATGATGTATTTTGACTTGATTAAATATACCAATAGCCAATCTAGTAGGAAAATTAACTTAACAACTAAAAGAATAGACGTTGAATAAGAAATTAATGACATTAAAAAGTTTTGGAAGAAACAAGCTTTATAACGAAATACAATGAAATAAAAATAAAAATTTGTCCAATTTTGGAAAGAAAGCAAGATGCCTACTAATTTTTTTTTGCAATAAATAAAAAATTCATGAATTTTAGAAAAATACATTGATTTATTGAATCGTGATAAAAATTTTTGTAGTATATTGAAACTGCTATGTATTATTTATATATTTTGAGCCTACGCATAGATATTAAGAACTTTTGAATATGTGAAATCTTTAAAGGAAATTAGTAATTTGGAGCCTTAACTCGAGATGAGGCCTAAAGCGATTGTCTTAATAGCCTTACCCTCGAGCCACCCATGAAACCAAACCAACCAAAGCTGCCGGATTCGAAACCACTAGTAGACAATTGAAGCAGATGTTCCTTTCAAGAAAAAGCAGCCGAAGTCTGAAATTTTCCAGCTCACCGGTTGAAAATCGATCGAGACGATCGGGAAAAGAGGAAGAATAAGCTCGACTATGGTTAAATTTTTTTTACTTTAGACGTACGGAGGTGTTGTTTGAATTGGGATCGAGACTGGTGATAATGGCAGGGTGCTGTAGGTGGCGATGCAGAAATAATTTAGAGTTTTTCGGAGAATAATATATTATATAATTTGTTAGGGAATAGATATCCAAATAATTTTATAGGTGTGACATAACAATGAGTATTAGGTTTAAAGAGTGTTTTTTTTTTTTTTATCATAAGGGGTTTAGTAGACTTCTAGATTTAAATTTACCACTTTATGAGTGTAAGAACCCAACTTTTTAAATATATTTAGATATATTAATTATATAATAAGCGAGGCCCACACCTATTTTTAGAAATCAAATGCTTTTCTCTTTCTTCCCCTCCCTTTATTTCTCTCATGTTTCCCTCTCCCTTAGCTCAATAATGACCGGCCGAAGACACCCAACCGGCCCAGCTTCCATTGCCACTGCTCCGATCATCGTCGACACCCACAATCCAGCCGATCAGGACCACCTTCCCTCGAAATAGCTCCAGCCAAGATTTGGAGGTCGTCGGAGCTTTGGTTCACTGGCGACGAGGCAAAATGCCACGACGAAAAATCCGTCACTGGTGCCGATTATGACGACATCAAGCCACAATTTTGGGCTTCCCGAACTCGTCTCGACATAAGATTTCTAATGGTATATATATCTTAACTCGAAACTGCTTAGATTAGATTTTGCCATCGTTGACAGTTTTAAGCTTTTTTGAGTTTCAGAGTTCAGTTTTTGATCGGAGTAATAGATTATAAAATTAATGTCATATTTGTGATGTACTCATGAAAATATGAAAAATGAGATATATATGGACTACGTTTGGTGACCAGCACAAAAAACGAAATCCGACGACTAAGATTTTATCTTATTTTATGTGCCATAGGGTCAAGTTTCGGCCCGAGTCCGAATTCGTCAAATTATATATCTAACCTAGTTAATTTGAGTGCCAGAAATTCAATGCTGATATCTATTTTTCGATTTAAAGTTCCGTTGGAAAAATAACATTTCAAAGCGGGTGATCGAGGGTTTGAAAACGACCTCCAACCCTCCGAACAACCGACAAACAATGTCAAACGCTCTCAATAGCACTGCAGTGCTATCTAGTCACTCGATAAGGTAGGGATTCGATTACTTAATTTTAAAATTGGTTTAATTATGATTTTTATATATTTTGAATAAATATAAAATTTTGTGAAATATTTGTTAAAAATGTGATTTATACTTATTTTGAGATGATTTGATATTTAAATTGCCTGAGATGCATATCACACTGGTTAGTATACCAAATATCTTGTTTTGAAATTGTTTTTTTGCAGG
>JXTC01000006.1:430387-450144 GCA_002914845.1 Trema orientale
TTTGTGTGTCCTATTTATTTATTTATTTCGGTATTATTTTTCACATTTATTTTATCACTTCCACTATTGTGTATTTATTGGGGAGGTTATTCCCTAACAACTGGTATCAGAGATTCATTCGATATTTTAGTGGGAGCGATGGCCGGAGGTGAAAGATCAGGACCCGGAATTGATAAATTCGACGGTACAGACTTCTCATACTGGAGATTGCAGATCAATGATTATCTGCATAGTAAAAAATTGCATCAGCCTCTATCAGGGAAGAAACCGGAGAAGATGGAAGACAACGACTGGCAACTCCTTGATCGACAAGTGTTAGGCGTAATCCGATTAACGCTAACAAAGAATGTTGCTCATAATGTGACAGAGGCGAAAACCACAGCAGAGATGATGAGTATCCTGCCAGACATATATGAGAAGCCGTCGGCAAATAACAAGGTACATTTGATGAAGAAGTTGTTTTACTTAAAGACGGGAAAAGGTGCTTCAGTTGCAACACATATCAATGAGTTCAACACAATCGTTTCTCAGTTGACGTCCGTCGAAATTAATTTCGAGGATGAAGTTCGTGCTCTAATTCTTCTAGCGTCTCTACCAAACAGTTGGGAACCAATGAGGGCTGCGGTTAGCAATTCTGTTGGCAAAGGAAAGTTACAATTCAATGATGTTAGAGATCGAATTTTGGCAGAAGAAGTTCGCAGAATTGATTCGGGTAAAGGTGCATTATCGAGTTCTGCCCTGAATCTCGAGAACAGGGGCAGAAGCAGCGAGAAGAATTCTAACCGGGGTCATGGCAGATCCAAGTCAAGGAATGGAAGAGACAAGTCCAGATCCGGAAGAAGACCGGAATGCTGGAATTGTGGCAAGACTGGCCACATAAAAAAGAATTGCAGAGCACCAAGGAAAGACGACAGTAGAAACAATGCGAATGCCATGACTGATGAGGTACAAGACGCTTTACTATTATCTGTAGATAATCCAATTGACTCTTGGGTCTTAGACTCTGGAGCTTCATTTCATACCACTGCACACCGTGATGTATTAGAAAATTATGTCACTGGTAATTACGGAAAGATTTATCTAGCCGATGGAGAACCTTTAGATATTGTTGGTATGAGTGATATCCGTCTGAAGATGTCAAACGGATCGGTGTGGAAAATCTAGAAAGTAAGGCATGTACCTAGACTGATGCAGAACCTTATATCGGTGGGACAACTTAACGAGGAAGGACACAACGTGACCTATACTGGTGGCTCGTGGAAGGTTAGTAAAGGAGCCATGGTTGTTGCTCGAGAAAACAAAACTGGAACTCTCTACATAACTTCCAGTTGTAGAGATACTTTGGCGACCGTCGATGCTGAAGTTAATTCAAGTCTATGGCACTATAGACTTGGGCATATGAGCGAGAAAAGAATGAAGACAATGCTGTCAAAAGGAAAACTACCAGAGCTGAAGTCAGTTGAGCATAGCCTATATGAAAGCTGTATCTTTGGCAAGCAGAAAAGGGTGAGTTTTTCGAAAAGCGGAAGAGAGCCGAAAGCAGCAAAGTTAGAGCTGGTTCATACAGACGTGTGGGGGCCATCTCCTGTGACATCCCTTAGAGGCTCAAGATATTATGTGACATTTATTGATGATTCGAGCAGAAAGGTATGGGTTTATTTTCTGAAAAATAAATCTGATGTTTACGATATCTTTAAAAGGTGGAAGGCCATGGTTGAAAATGAGACTAATCTGAAAGTGAAATGCTTGCAGTCTGACAATGGGGGAGAATATGATGATGATGATTTCAAGAGGTATTGTGCCAATAATGGGATCAAGTTCGAGAAAACTATTCCAGGAAAACTTCAACAGAACGGTGTTGCTGAAAGAATGAACAGAACCCTGAATGAACGTGCAAGGAGCATAAGATTGCACGCAGGGTTACCAAAGACATTTTGGACCGATGCAGTTAACACCGCTGCATATCTTATCAACAGAGGACCATCTGTGCCCTTGGACTTCAGAATACCAGAAGAGGTCTGGAGCAGTAAAGAGGTAAATCTTTCTTTCTTGAAAGTGTTTGGTTGTCTATCTTATGTTCATATAGATCCTGCCAATAGAAGTAAACTTGATCCCAAGTCTAAAAAATGTTTCTTTATTAGTTATAGTGATGCTGAGTTTGGTTATCGTTTCTAGGATGACCAAAATCAGAAGATCATCAGAAGCAGGGATGTCATATTCAACGAGGAGGTGATGTACAAGGACAGATTGGGCACCGGTGTTGATAGTGTATGTCCTGAAGTAAAAAAAGCTGAAATAATACCATTGAATGACATCCCAGTAGACGGCCAGAAAGATCAAGAAGCTGTAACACCAACGGTAGACCCACAGACCCCAGTGGGTGAACTCAGAAGATCTTCCAGAATAATTTGACCTCCTCAAAGATATTCCCCAGCACTGCATTACATACTACTAACTGATAAAGACGAGCCAGAGACCTATGAAGAAGCGGTGCAAATGAAAGATGAGATGAACTCACTAGCGTCCAATCAAACATGGGAACTAGCCGAACTATCAGAAGGAAAGAAGGCATTACACAATAAGTGGGTGTACCGAATAAAAGAAGAACATGATGGTAGTAAACGGTATAAGGCAAGGCTTGTTGTTAAAGGCTTTCAACAGAAGAAAGACATCGATTACACTGAGATTTTCTCTCCAGTGGTTAAATTGACCACTATCAGAACAGTACTTGGGTTGGTGGCTAAAGAAGACTTACATTTAGAGCAATTAGATGTCAAGACAGCATTTCTTCATGGTGACCTGGAAGAAGAAATTTACATGAAGCAGCCACAAGATTTTAAAGTACAAGGGAATAAGAGAATGGTGTGCAAACTTCAAAAGAGCCTGTATGGCCTGAAACAGGCTCTAAGACAGTGGTACAAGAAGTTCGATGCGTTTATGAGTAACAATGGTTACTGGCGGTGTCAGGCAGACCACTGCTGTTATGTGAAGAGGTTTGATAATTCTTATATTATTCTACTTCTGTATGTAGATGATATGTTGATTGCTGGAGCTAATATAGAGGAAATTGATAAGCTCAAGAAAGAATTGTCAATGGAGTTTTCTATGAAGGATTTGGGAGCTGCAAAGCAAATCCTTAGGATGCGAATTTCTAGAGATAAGGTGAATGGAAGTTTGAGACTATCTCAAGAGGAGTATGTGAAAAAGGTGATTAGCAGATTCAACATGGATGATGCAAAGCCTGTAAGTACTCCTTTGGCTAGTCATTTCAAACTAACCAAGGAACAGTCACCCTCAACAGAACAGGAGCGAGCTCACATGACTAAGGTGCCTTATTCTTCTGCTATTGGCAGCCTCATGTATTCCATGGTGTGTACCAGACCGGATATAGCACATGCAGTGGGAGTTGTGAGCCGATACATGAGCAATCCAGGAAAACAACACTGGGAAGTAGTGAAGTGGATTCTCAGATACTTGAGAGGTACTAGTAATATGGCACTGTGCTTCAAAAAGTCAGATATGGATTTACAAGGCTATGTAGATGCTAATATGGCTGGTGATGTAGATGGTAGAAAGAGTACTACTGGATATGTATTCACATTTGATGGTACAGCGATTAACTGGATCTCAAAGCTACAAAAGATTGTCGCTCTATCCATTACTGAAGCAGAGTATGTTGCTATGACAGAAGCAAGCAAGGAGTTGATCTAGTTGCAGAGTTTTTTGGAGGAACTGGGTCAGAATTATAGGAAGAACACTTTGTATTGTGACAGTCAAAGTGCTATTCATCTGGCGAAGAACCCTGTGTATCATGCTCGGACAAAGCATATACAGGTTCGGTATCACTTTATACGCTCAGCTTTGGAAGATGGAGTCTTAGTGCTAGAGAAGATTCCAGGAAGCAAGAACCCAACAGATATGTTAACGAAGACGGTGATCATTGACAAACTAAAGCTGTGTTCGGCTTCAGTTGGCTTACAAGAGTAACGATAAGGAGATGAGCTGCTGCATTTTTCGGATGTGAAGACATAATTAAAAACAAGTCTTCAAGTGGGAGATTGTTGACGTGTGAAAGCTTTTTGACCAAGCATTTAATGCCTGAATTGAAAGCAAATAAAAGCCATTACAAAACCGTGTAATGGAGATTTGAGAACATTAAATGCTCTATGCCAACACGGTACAAACCCATTACATATATGGCAAAATGGGTGTAAGCCGTGGGTAAACCGTGTATAGGTTGTATGAAATAACGTGTAGGAGTTGGTGATCCAAGCCTATAAATAATGGTCCTATTCCTTCATTCTACTTATCCCATTGAGAGTGAGAAACACTAAGTGTTAAGAAAGAGAGAGTAAAATTGTGAGATTTTATTCTTTGAGAGTTAGAGAAAAATACAGTTTTTCTCTTGGGTGTATTCGGGGTCTGGGTGTGAAGAGTGCTGAGTGAGTGTATGTAAACACTTGGAAAAATTTCCTTTTCTCCCAATAGTGAAAATCTGCAGCAGCTCCGTGGACGTAGCCAAATTGGTGAACCACGCTAATTTTGTGTGTCCTATTTATTTATTTATTTCGGCATTATTTTTCACATTTATTTTATCGCTTCCACTATTATGTATTTATTGGGGAGGTTATTCCCTTACATAATACTCATAATCAAATTGTTTATCTACCCAGATTGTGTGCATAATACTATTGAAGAAAAAAGTGTATCTTTTATAATGAAATGGGGCATAGAATTTAGTTATAGCAGCAAAGTACGATTCAGTCATAAATTGTTTTTGTAACTTACTTTTTTTCATGGTGACAAAAATTGTTTTGTACCTAAAACTAATTTGTTCTAGTGAAAGCTAGAAGCATAAAAGATAATAATACTCAAAACACGAGCTCAGCCTCAAATCCTTTAGCGTAAAAGTTAAGAAGTGCGTGAAAATTACATTTAGCTTAAGAAAAAAGCAGTATTTTCCTATAAATACGATGCATTTGCTCTCATTAAGACTCACAGGTACAACGTTTTTTTCCTTTTTTTTTTTTGTTTTTTTTTAGTTCAATGTTATACCTTTCCTTTTTTTCATTCTTATTTTGAAGCTTTCCCTTTGTTTATTTGTAGCTTCCCTTATTAATTTGGTCTTATATTAGTGCTATATCTTGTTTCCCTTTCTTTATTGTTTACAATAAAAAGAAGACGGATGACAAAATTAATAATTTTGTAAAAGATTATTACTCAAAAAATATTTTTAAAGATATACATGATCACCCCAAAAAAAATTTCTCATAACCAAAAACTTGGCTTTGAGTGAGAGAACGTTTATATTTATTTTTGTTATTAATTTACTAGACAGGTCTTCTACTTTTTTTTTTTAATTTATATTTTCTGACAAAAAAAATAAAGAGAACAAATTTTTAAAAAAAAATTTGTACTGATTTTGTACCGTAAACCAAAACCAAATAGGTGATTTAGGATTTTTTTTTCAGGGAAAGTTTAGGATATTAGTATCCAACTATATGGGGAATTCAGACTCTCAGTAACTCCGTAAAAGTCAAGGCAAGCTAAAAATTAATGCAGCCTTAGACTAAAAATATATTGCATATGCTCTCGTTCATCGTTAAGTCAAGCTTAAATTTTAAGCAGCCTCAGCCATAGACTAAATCATTTTAAAACTTTTTACTGATTTTTTTTTATATTTAATTTAGTACTATAACGTTCTTTTGTTTTGTTTTTTCCTTTTTTTTAGCTTTCCTTCTGTGTATTCGTGGCTTCCCTTTAATTTTATATTAGTGCTGTACAAGTTTCCTGTTTCTTTATTGGTTGAAGTGAAAAAAGAAGATATAAATTATATATATATTTGTAAAAGAAAATATGTAAAAGATATAAATGATCAACACAGAGGGACTTTATTATATTATAATCACGAAAAAAACTTGCTTTAAGGGAAAGGGGTATACTTATTATTATAATTACTCCATAGGTTTTCTACTTTTCTTTTGGCTTTTGACACAAAAGAAAGGGATAAAAAACTTTGAAATTTCCTAATTTCAGACCATGATGAAAGTAATTTAGGATAAATTTTAGGATATTGATATCTAACTATATGGAGAATAATCTCCTCGTAGGACAAATGCAACGCCTGAAATTCTTTTTTTCTTTTGTTTTTGTACGAATTGATGGAGTAATATACCATACATACTTATAACGCGAAATTACTTGAAAAATTGACTCCAATTATATTATAATTATCAACACTAATCACATTTCAAGAGGGAATTGGTAGTTATTTTCCAAATAATTTAACATAAATATAGACATTTATGCTTTATTTTTTTTAAAAATAAAAAAAACTTGGTTTTCCCTTTTTTTTTTTTTTTGCGAAAAAACTAAGTACCTAAATGAAATTATTATGTCAAGCTTAAAAATTAAGCAGCCATAGCCTAGCCTATAAATATGATCTATACTCTCATAGAGCCTCTCAAGTACGTGTTTCTTTTCTTTCGTCTTATCATTATTTTTTTTTCTAATTCAATACTATATCTTTCCTTTTCTTTTCTTGTTTTTTTTTTTTTTTTTTTGAGCTTTCCCTTTGTTTATTCATTGCTTTTCTTTAGTTTTATATTGGTGCTATGCTGCTATACCTATTTCCGTTATTGTTCGAAATATAAAACAAGAGAGAGGATGTGAGCAATAATTTTGTGAAAGACATGCTCGAATTATAAAAAAGTAAAATTTGTTAACGATGCAGAAAAGACAAAGTTTCTTATAACCAAAATTGGCTTTGAGTTGGAAAGAAGGTGTACACTTAATTTTTTTTTTATTAACTTTTTTTTCCCCCGCTAAATAGAATTAAAGACAAAGTTTCTTATAACCAAAATTGGCTTTGAGTTTGGAATATTAGCTCTTATTTTTTATATTTTTTTTAATTAACTCGATAGGTTTTCTTCTTTCCTTTTCATTTAATTCTTTTGAAAAAACAAAAAATTGAGTGTAAAACATTTTAAAATTTCATTGATTTTAAACCATCAACTATTTTTTGGAAAAATTTAGGATATTTAGGATATTGGTATCCAACTATATGGAGGAACTTTAGGGAAATCGAATGCAAAGCCAAAATATTTTTTTTTTCTTTTTTATTACAGATTAATGGAGGAATGTCATACTTGTGTGAAATAATTTAGAAAATTGACTCTAAATATATTCTAAAGAATCAACATTAGTCGAATTTCAAGATGGAATTAGTAGTCATTTTTCCAAATAATTTCACATAAATATAGACATTTATGCATTAATACATAGAAAAAAAATTAAAAATACTTTGTCTTTGCATTCGATTTTCCTAGAGTTCCTCCATATAGTTGGACCAACAATCAATGGTTGGGAAGCAGACTTCAAGGCTGATTAGCGCTTATGATTCGAAGTTCTAACCAGTCTTGCAGTTTACCTCTCAGCCATTAATTGTTGGTACATATGCTAAGCCATGTGTATAACCATTTGACATCTTTTGTATATGGTACTTATTAATACCTTTGCATTTTTTTTTCCTTACATTTATTTTAGCTCTTCCAATCATATTTAATACGAGCTTGTTTGATTTGACCAATATATGATGGACCAGGACTGTTGCTCGTTTTAAGTTTTTCCCGCTTGAGAATATAAATGGTAACCAAATTAGTCAGTAAAATCTTCTTGTTAAGGTTTGAAACTTCTAGATTTCTCATTTTTCTTCTTTATTTGAAAGACCCAGTTCATAGGAATGCCAATTTTTAACTAATTATTTCTAAATTATTGAATAATTAGTTAATCAAATTCCAATGGTATCTGTTGTTATCACGACTGGATTTCCAAAGCCATGATTTTTAGTAATTTTAAGTAAAAATATAAATAAATAGTAAAATTTTAAAATCTAAAACAAAACAGGTACTTCAGTTTTACATTTTAGTCTTCAAAATATTATCATTTTGATATCAGAGAAAATCTCTTGTTTGTCCAAAAAAATATCTTTTAAAATTTTAAGAAAAATCTAATTATTTTCGATAAAAAAACTTAGATTGATAAAACACTTACCCTTGTTAAAATGAATTTTGTAAATTTACTGACCCGTATGTTCAACATAGTTTTACGAGGATCCAACCACATTCCAAGTACTTTAAAATTTTGAAAGTATGCTCTTCTATGATATCTCTTCTATACATTAAATTTCTTAGATAGTAGTAAAACCATCCTCATATATCCACTTAATAAATACATGGAGCTTAGCTAAATAATTGGACAGGAAATATAAATCTAATGAGATATGAACATCAATCAGAGAATAGGAATAGGACTACAGGCATAAGCCAATCACCTTATCTAGTCATCGAGATATTATGTCGAATAAACAATCACCTGGAAGAGAGGAAAGTAAAGGCGCTGAGCATAAAATACTCAGTAGACTACCCTATTATCTAACCCAGGCCGAATTTGACGGGTTATGAGCTTTTATTGGGTTGGCTTAAGTTGAAAATGCGAGGCCCACCTTTCTCTTAGTCGGCCTGCGGGTTGTAGGCCTCACAAGCCAACCCGGCCTAAGGAGCAGTACATTTTACCTGTTAAATTTAAGGGAAAATTAGATATTATACGGTGTTTCTTAAAAAAATTCGAAAAATACGGTGGTTTCTGTTTTTTTAAGGTGCGGTACGGTTTTTATTAGAAAAATACTGTTTTCTAAAAAATATATAGAAAAATACTATTTTTTAAAATAGTAACTAGTTTCTAGTAACTAATTTCTAGAAACTAGTAACTAGTAATCAATGGTATTTATAACTGGTATATAACTGGTAACCAGAAAAATATTTAGAAAAATACCATTTTTTAAAATAGTAACCAATTTCCAGAAATTGGTAACTAGTAATCAACGATATTTATAACTGGTATATAACTGGTAACCAGTAACCATTTTCCAGAAACCGGTAACCAGTAACCAGTTTCCAGAATGGTATTTTTCTAAATATTTTTTAAAAAATTATATTTTTTCTAATAAAAACCGTACGTAAATTTAAAAAAAGGATGACTTCCGTATTTTTGTAATTCTTTTCAAATTTTATAGTTAAAAATGTTAGACACCCTAAATTTTATATATTACATATACTTTTATAGAAAATTGCTAAATACACTCTGTTTCTAATTCTTTTTTACACTTTTCAATCTCACTATCTAACACTTGAATTCCACTATCCAATTTAATATTTCAATAATACAATAAATTATAGTGAAATCTACGTATTAAATTGTGAGATTAAAAACATAAATAGTATTAGCATGCACTCTGTTTCTAATTCTTTTTTACACTCTTCAATCTCACTGTCTAACACTTGAATTTCACTATCCAATTAAATATTTCAATAATACAATAAATTATAGTGAAATCTACGTATTAAATTGTAAATTGTAAGATTAAAAATATAAAGAGTATTAGCTAGCATTTCTCATTTTTATAAACAATTAAAAATCTTGAAACCCTATCCAAACATAAAATTGTTCTGCCTTCTCATTTCTCAAAGTCTCAGCTGCTTGCCACCCCTCTTAGTCTTTCACAAAAAAACTCTAAATCCCTAAATCATCTCTCACAGTGCCTCTCTTCAACTTATCACTTTCATCTCTCTGACTCTCAGCTTCTCACAATCTCTCTCTCTCACTCTTTTTCTCGTCCCCTTCTGACTCTCTCATTCTCGTTCTCGTCATTCTTTCTCAAACTCTCTCACCCTTGGGTCTCGGCACTTAGCAGTCAGCACTCTCACATTTCTTTCACTCTTGGCTCTTGCATTTGAAGGTTCTCGTTTAAGAAACCAGGTGGGGTTTTTTTTTTTTTTTTTAATATTTTGTTTTCTATTCTCTAATTATTCTATGTATATTTAACCTAATTATACATTTATGATAGTTTGCGAAAGTAGGAAATCAGTTCAAGACCACACTAAGAGTCTACATCTAATTGGGGTATATACGTATATGTATTGAAATTAAAAATCAGATTTGAAAAAAAAATTAGTGTACCCAAATCAGAGAATAGAAATTTAGTACATATATATGATGCTATTTTGAAATTATTTATTTATTTATTTTTTTTATGAAGTTTGATCCTTTGTAAAAGTTCATGAGTTTAAGGTACGTTTTTTTTTTTTCCCGATCTTTTCCTTCATAGAGACTCTAAGAGCACTGATTCAAGGACTAAACTGCAATGACTCTTCACTCTTCAGAGGACAAAAATGGAAGAAAAAACTGCAAAGTGGTTCGACTTCAACTTTGTGAGAATCTCCTTCCATTTAGAGTTTTTTTAATGCTTGATATGTTTGTGATTGACTGTGCTCTTGTTCTGTATACTGAGTTTTTTCTTTAATTTTTTCTTACTGTTTTGTATTACAATCTCATGCTTGTTTTTTATTACAATCTCATGCTTGATTGATTTGTTACTTGCTTGGTATTTGGTAATAACCTTATCAGTACTAATTTTAATCATTCATTGGTCTTTAGTTTGTTTCTATTTTTATTTTATTTATAATTCAGGTTGCTTGACTTGGAGATATTGGATTGTGGCTAGAATCTAGACTTTGTATTTGGTGGTGATGTGTTCATCTTTTTATTGGACTAATTTTGGAATTATGTTTTCAGTTTGATGTTGTAATGTTTATGTTTTCATTGGACTGATTATTATGGTCTTTGGATATATAGGACTTAAGTATGTTTATAGATTAGGTGGACTCGGTTGTAATCTGTTCTCATGACTGATTGGTTTGATTTATGTTTGAGTATTTATTTGATGATTTTTGTTTTTAAATCTGAAATAGAATTCATTTCTAAAATGTAATTAAAAAGCCCATGACCCCTAGGTTTAAGTAAATAAGCCCAGGTTCAAAGCCTGTTTTTCATCTTAAGAAAACAAATGCCTTTGAGCTGATTGGGCTGGCCCAATCCAACCCGAGGCCGAACTAGTACGACCCCTTCGTAGAGGCCCAATTGAGTTGAGTTGGGTTAAAATTTTAGCAGGCCGAAGATATTGGGTTGGGCTGAATTTTAGCATAAGTCGACCCAAACCAGCCGATATACACCCCACGAGTAAGTACAAAATATTTGTCATTTTATAAGTGAGACACGCCTTAGGCACGTGTGGCCCGTTGTTTGAAAAAAAAAAAAAAAGTACTAATGAAAACTTAATGAATTTTATATCCTATAGTAATTTTTTGTTTACAAAAATTTAATATACCCTTTAGAAAAGAAATATTCACAATTATTAATAGTAGTTATTTAAAATATATGTAAGAAATATCTTCTATATAAAAAGGTACTTTTTTTAAGAGATAAATTCTCTCGTGAATTAATTAATTGCCTAACAGATATTGATTTTTTTTTAAAGATTAAAGATAGTAAATACCGATTGAGCTCTTTTGAAGTTTTTTCTAATGCGAATTAAATATATATTATTTATTTACAATCTGAAAGTATATATGGCTGGAAAACATTTATTACGGGTAGGAGCAATTCATACACACAGTATATTCCCAAAATTGAAAAGCAACATTTACATTTACGAATAAATTCTTATAATTGAAATCAACCAACAGGTTAAAGACTTATAATGAATGGGAAAGATTATTAACAAATAATAGAATTTATCTTTCAGAAGTAGTAAAATACACGAAGTAAATAACAAGTTGGCTTGGCATTTAATTAGTTCAATTGAAGAAGTATGTTAGGATGATAAGTGTAACGGATTTTAGATAAAAGAATGAAGAGAAGAGAAGAGAAGAGAAGGGGTATATATATATGAAGAAGATGAAAAGCTTATATGAAAAATATATCTATAATGTATAACAGCAGATAGTTGCGGCTTTTGAAAATCAAGAAGATATATATGAAAATGAAGAAGATATATATATGGATTGTAAAAGATATATAAAGGACCAAAAACAACAATACGTATTCATTCAAAAAAAAAAAAAGGGAAAAAACAATACGTATCCTTAAAGCAGAGATAGATGCCACATGTTAATGTAAATAGATAAAAACAAAGATAAAAATTAAAAAAAAAAACGTGTGAAGTGTTCCATTCCTTGTTACCTAAAATCGTGTGAGCCAAAAAAAAAAGACAAGGAAAAATTGACGGGTACGGATCTTAATTGTGTCCGCACTTCTACAATATGGTATAGATATGTGACAAGAATAATTGCGTTTATATCACCGGAGGTCCCAAACTTTCTCCTATGTCTTAGGTCCTCATTCTTGTTTTTGTAGTTTTTAAATCCTCAACATTCCACTTTTGTCTCACGTTAGGCCCTTTCTCTCTTTTCCATCCAAATCTGCTGTTATATGCCGAGCACATGGACATCTCAACAAGGGTAAAAGTTGGAAAAGAATAAAATCTAAATGCCCAACTTCTTTCTCACTTCAAATGCCCAAGATAAAAAAATAATTTGGTATGTTTAAGGTTGCTCTCGATCATTCACTGTCAACAAAATATATATATAGAAAAATAAAATTTACATTTCCAAAATGTTACAACTAATCAAAGTCAGGAATAATCAATTTAAAGCGTTCAAAGTTAATCAAACATCTCAAGCAAGTCTCTTTTTTTCATTGCATGTTTCTGTATTTGATTATGAAAATATATAAATTTCATCTCTTTTTTTTTTTTTTCGGGTTTTTAGCGCCTGTGGTCTTTGAACTTTTTAAAAGGTGACAATTTCGTCATTAAACTGAAAAAAATGACCAATTCATTCTTAAATTTACAATAATGCTATAATTTAGTCCAAAGTGAAAACGGACGTTTATTTTGTGACAGAGCCTCTAGATTCTTCTTTCAAAGTGGAAACGGACGTTTATTTTGTAATAGAGCCTCTAGATTCTTCTTTCTTTTGTAGCAAGGTTTTTAGCACTTGTGGTCCTTGAACTCTTGAAAAGATAATAATTTTGTCCTTGAACTAAAAAAGTGATCAATTCGTCCTTGAATTTATAATAATGCTACAATTTAGGCCGAAGTGGAAAAATACAATTATTTTGTAACAGGAGCTTCCAGATTCTTCCTTCTTTTGCAGCATAGATAACTGCATTTTTTTTTATTTCATCATCAAGATATTTCTATTGGTGTGGCTCATGAGGTCTCTGTCAACATTTATTTCAATCAAAGATAGTTTTACGATTTAATCACTTTCGTTGTTTCAATTAGATAACTCTAATTACTATGACTTAACAAAACTTATATTTTGTTGTTTATGTAGGTTTAAGACCCTCTATTGAGAAATCACATAGCATGGAAGGTGTAAGGTTTTAGTACCTCCAATTGTAACATTGATTGGTAAAATATTTGTTTCTCTAATATTTGTGTACGTATTATTTAAGTTATCACAACAAATTAGTGACACCTGTCAGGGCTACCCTTTCTTTCCATTTGCATATGTACCCTAAATTATCTATTTGTTGCAAATTAAATTAAGAATGTAACCACACAACAATTTAATTTTCGACAAAGTATTTAATATTCGACAGTCAAAAATTTTCAACCGATAACTCGACCTTAGTCCAAAAATTTCAGCTGAGGTCTGAAATTTTCCAGCTCACCGATTGAAAATCGATTGAGACGATCGGGAAAAGAGGAAGAATAAGTTCGACTATGGTTAAATTTTTTTTACTTTAGACGTACGGAGGCGTTGTTTGAATTAGGATCGAGACTGGCGATAATGGCAGGGTACTGTAGGTGGCGATGCAGAAATAATTTAGAGTTTTTCGGAGAATAATATATTATATAATTTGTTAGGGAATAAATATCCAAATAATTTTACGCGTGTGACATAACAATGAGTATTAGGTTTAAAATTTTTTTTTTTTAATCATAAGGGGTTTAGTAGACTTCTAGATTTAAATTTGTCACTTTATGAGTGTAAGAACCCAACTTTTTAAATATATTTAGATATATTAATTATATAATAAGCGAGGCACACATCTATTTTTAGAAGTCAAATGCTTTTCTCTTTCTTCCCCTCCCTTTATTTCTCTCGTGTTTCCCTCTCCCTTAGCCCAATAATGACCGGCTGAACACACCCAACCGGCCTAGCTTCTATTGCCACTGCTCCGATCATCGTCGACACCCACAATCTAGCCGATCAGGACCACGTCCCTCAAAATAGCTCCAGCCAAGATTTGGAGGTCGTTGAAGCTTTGGTTCACTGGCGGTGAGGCAAAATGCCACAACGAAAAATCTGTCATTGGCGCCGATTCTGACGACAACAAGCCTCAATTTTGGGCTTCCCGAACTCGTCTCGACACAAGATTTCTAATGTTATATATATCTTAACTCGAAACTGCTTGGATTAGATTTGCCCATTGTTGATAGTTTTAAGCTTTTTTGAGTTTCAGAGTTCATTTTTTGATCGGAGCAATAGATTATAAAATTAATGTCATATTTGTGATGTACTCATGAAAATATGAAAAATGAGATATATATGGACTACGTTTGGTGACTGGCACAAAAAACGAAATTCGACGGCTCAGATTTTATCTTATTTTATGTGCCACGGGGTCAAGTTTCGGCCCGAGCCCGAATTCATTAAATTATATCTCTAACCTAGTTAATTTGAGTACCAGAAATTCAATGTTGATATATATTTTTCGATTTGAAATTCCGTTGGAAAAATAACATTTCAAAGCAGGTGATCGAGGGTTTGAAAACGACCTCCAACCCTCCGAACAACCGACAAACAATGTCAAACGCTCTCAATAGCACTACAGAGCTATCTAGTCACTTGATAAGGTAGGCATTCGATTACTTAATTCTAAAATTGATGATTTTTATATATTTTGAATAAATATGAAATTTTGTGAAATATTTGTTAAAAATATGATTTATACTTGTTTTGAGATGATTTGATATTTAAACTGCCTGAGATGCATATCACACTGGTTAGTATACCAAATATCTTTTTATCAAATCTGGATTTAACGAGAATTTAGTTCTGAAAACTGAACTTGGTTAATTAAAAACACTTCATGTCTGCTTTATGATTTCGTGGAAAATAGTAAATATTTTCATTCCCATCATCTATATAGTATTGAATACATCATTACACCTGCGAGGCAGACAGATTTATTCTACTACTTCAGGGTGCTCAGGCTTACGGTACCCCATCCAAGGTGTTCGGACTATATATCATACTTACGGTTACTAATTTAGGTAACTTAGACACAATACACATGTACAATTACCCACTTAGGGTGGCTCACACTACATTTCATACTTACGGTCACCAATTTTTGGTGGCTCAGACATGTCATTAACTGTATTACCTGTTATATGCTTGACTTAAATAGATATATACTAGATTTGATGTGATGTTTTACAATAGTTTGGAAAGTTTGAACCTTTGGACAATGAGTTTGTTTTGAGACTATGATTTACAATGGTCTGGAAAATTTAAACTGTTGGGAAAATGATTTTATTTTGAGATGATATTTCACAATGGTTTAAAATACTTAAACTTTTGGACGATGATTTCAGCTGGATTCTAAAAAACTGTTTGAGTGTTTTACTGACCATGCACAATCTTAAAAGTAAGTATTTTATTCTGGTTAAAAATCTGTAATTGAATCTTTATTGAACATTCACGTGCTCACACCCCTACTTCTCCCATTTGTAGGTATCTGTGTATTTGAGATTGTGGTCTCGATGGTTAGACAAGCTATTTGACTTGTGTCTATAGTCATATTTTTATTAACTGGTAGGTGTCTATATCCTGTTTAATTTTCTTTCCTTATTCAAATATTTGGCCAAGTTTAATATTTTTACTAATTGGATATATGAGGGCAACAATACTAGAAATCTGAGTACTTGGAATTATGAATAATTTTTTGTAAACTATTTTGGTCTCTAGATTCATTTTACCGAAATTTATGATTTTAAATAAAAAGTTTCTAAATGAATTAAATGAAATTCCTTCAAATTTTAAGTATATATTTTCTTAAAAAAATTAAAACTACTGAAAGTTTTATTGGTTATGTAATTTATGATGATCAGAGGACCAAAGTAAAAATTTCAAATACTTGATTCTCCTAAATTTTGTAAACTCAATATTTAATTATATTTCAACTTAAAATTACTAAAAATCGCGATTTTAGATTTCCAGTTGTGACAATAAGAGGTTTAATTAGATGTGGTGAAAAAAAAGGCAATATATCCATCCTAATTGTTTTCAATCACGGGATTGATATCTAAGATTTGGCTGAGTAATCTTCAATCATTAAATCAACTTATATTGATATCTTGAAGATTTTTCCCTTTTTTGTATTCGTTTAATTCAGTTGATTCTCCATCAAAATAATTCTTGGGTCGTAGTTCGTCCGGATGAGTAAACGATGTCACCTGCGATTCTGTAAACGTTATCTTACTCGAGCTATATGGAAAAATCCGCCTAACTTCGTTTACTCGGATGGTTGTACCATGTCCATTTCATTAATTAACTAGCTCGATGAATAAAACGACCAAGCTAAGCATTTTATTCTACTTGGACAACTGACAACATCCAAGTACCCTCATTTATTTGGAGACGTGGCCATCTATGTCGGGAGACAAAATTCAACCATAACAAGTATCATATTGTTTTTTGTTTAGTCTTTTTTTTTTGGCACTGGATTTCTCAGAAACAGTTGTGTGCGTTTGATGAAATTTATGGTAATTGGTTAGTTGTTATACTTATTTTATGATTCCTTTTTTGATGAAATTTAAAGACATGCTAATCTGTTTTTCTTGTATATGGGATAACTTTGAGAAGTATAGTACGTTTGTTGTCGTATAGATTATTCTATCTATATGTTGTTGAACTTTGAGTCAGATTTACTGGAGAGTTTTCGTCAAACATTAATTGGACTCGATATATATAGAGACTACAGTACGAGTATAAAACCTAAAAGACATTTTAAAAAGTTTTTCCTCGGCGGAATTTACTATCTACATAATAATATTACTCCTTAGTTTTCTCGCTTTATACCAAAATTAATAATTTTTTTCTTGTTGTAGTTTGGTATCTTTGAAACTTCACAATTTAACTATTGTATTCTTTGGCTTCTAAATATCTTGCAGGTTATTCTGCGACCTATCATGGATTAAAAACACAACCTATTATGGATTCTTGAGAAGACGACATGTCCTTATTAACCAAATTGTTACTTGATCTTTTGTAAAGTGGTTTTATCTTGTATTGACTCTATATATAGCTAGTAGCCTAGTAGTACTCATAATCAAATTGTTTATCTACCCAGATTGTGTGCATAATACTATTGAAGAAAAAAGGGTATTTATAATGAAATGGGGCATAGAATTTAGCTATAGCAGCAAAGTACGATTCAGTCATAAATTGTTTTTGTAACTTACTTTTTTTCATAGTGACAAAAATTGTTTTGTACCTAAAACTAATTTGTTGCAGTGAAAACTAGAAGCATAGAAGATAATAATACTCAAAACACGAGCTCAGCCTCAAATTCTTTAGCGTAAAAATTAAGAAGTGCGTGAAAATTACATTTAGCTTAAGAAAAAAGCAGTATTTTCCTATAAATACAATGCATTTGCTCTCATTAAGACTCACAGGTACAACGTTTTTTCCCCTTTTTTTTTTTCAGTTCAATGTTATACCTTTCCTTTGTTCATTCTTATTTTGAAGCTTTCCCTTTGTTTATTTGTAGCTTCCCTTATTAATTTGGTCTTATATTAGTGCTATACCTTGTTTCCCTTTCTTTATTGTTTACAATAAAAAGAAGACAGATGACAAAATTAATAATTTTGTAAAAGATTATTACTCAAAAAATATTTTTAAAGATATACATATGATCACCCCAAAGAAAATTTCTCATAACCAAAAACTTGGCTTTGAGTGAGAGAACGTTTATATTTATTTTCGTTATTAATTTACTAGATAAGTCTTCTACTTTTTTTTTTAATTTATATTTTCTGACAAAAAAAATAAAGAGAACAATTTTTTTAAAAAAATTTGTACTGATTTTGTACCGTAAACCAAAACCAAATAGGTGATTTAGGATTTTTTTTCAGGGAAAGTTTAGGATATTAGTATCCAACTATATGGAGAATTCAGATTCTCAGTACCTCCGTAAAAATCAAGGCAAGCTAAAAGTTAATGCAGCCTTAGACTAAAAATACATTGCATATGCTCTCATTCATCGTTAAGTCAAGCTTAAATTTTATGCAGCCTCAGCCATAGAATAAATCATTTTAAAACTTTTTACTGATTTTTTTTTAATTTAATTTAGTACTATAGCGTTCTTTTGTTTTGTTTTTTGTCATTATGTTTTGTTTTTTCCTTTTTTTTTTAGCTTTCCTTCTGTGTATTCGTGGCTTCCCTTTAATTTTATGTTAGTGCTATACAAGTTTCCTGTTAAATTATTGATTGAAGTAAAAAAAGAAGATATAAATTATATAAATGGGCACGTCTATAGTGGGGTCATTAATAATAACCCTTACATAGGGCTTTTTTCTTTAACCACAAGATGAAAGTTTTAACGGTTAGGATCCATAAAAATGCATAAGATGTATGACGGGAATGATATGCATGATAATTAGATATATGTACAGGGAAATAAAATTATTCTCGTTCTTCGTACCCTGTGCTCTGAGCGCATCTGACAACACCTCCTAATCTAAGTAAAACCATTAACCAGATCAGAAGGGGAAAAAAAAAAAGATCAGAAAGGAAAAAAGAAAAGTTAAAAAGTAATCTTGGAAAAAAACAATTTAGATTTTCAACATCTTGGACAATCTTGTTCCTCAATATCAGTGTTGGTGTTTCTAAACAAAATGCATTTTTTAACATATTCATAAAAATTATTGATGCATTTGAATTGTTTTTGTTTTATTATTTTGTGTATTTTTTTTTTTTTTGGATCATGTCAGGTCTAATGAAGGAGGTTTTGGGAATCAATGACGTTTGGGTTTTTAGAAGAAAGAGACAATATTGATTTCTCAGGTTCCAAACGTGTACAAAAGTAGGAAATGAGCTTTAACCCCATTAATGAAGTCTTATATAAGATGACTCCTCTTCTCTTCTTCTATCGTTATAAAAACGTTGAAAGCTTCAATACCATTAACGGAGAAAGAAAAAAAATAGAAATAAAAATGGAAAAAAAAATATTAAGAGCGTGACCCTAATAAAAGAATGATTAAGGACTGAACATTATAATAATGGAATAAAAGAAGGAAAAGGTTAAAATTGTTTCTTCCTTTTGGAAATCAATAATGTTTGGGTCAATTAGTTTCTTTACCCAAATGACTGGAAAAGACTCCCAATAGGATTTCTGTTATTCTTTAAAGAATTATTCATATAGGTATGGCGTTTCTCATGTAGCCATTTATTTTTTCTCCTCTCCTAATTTAGCATGTTTTTGACTTCAAAGTCGAGTGTCTTCATGCAATGAGATATGAGTATGGGTCTTTTTAAGTAAAAGATCTGCATCTGCATCTATGACAATGCTCTGATTTGCATCTCATTTTTTCAAGAGGCAAAGAAAATCTAGAAATACAAACCCAAATTCAAATTAGAGTATTGCTAACTCTGAGAGGACGTAAAATTTGAACAAATATTATATTATTTTTTCTTCTTTATAATTTTCTAACTGCCAAATCTGTGATTTAAATTAAAGAGGGCGAAAGATTAAATTTATAGAGAAGAAGAGAAAGAAAGAGTAGCAGAGAGATGAGCAGGAGAAAAACATTTCTGAACTAATGTGTTTTTTTTTTTTTTTTT